>CATIWM010546639.1:0-62658 GCA_949671775.1 Mallotus repandus | reverse complement strand
CCTAGATCTCCGGCCCTAGGCCTTCGATGACTAGTCACTCCCCCCTAAAGAGCATAAGGAGCACAATGGCCTATGGTAGGAGGAGACATCATAATGTTCCAGCCATCACTATTCTATAATTACATAAAATAAAATAATTATAAAATGTCTAAAATACCCCTATGAATACAAAATGCTACCCCTTAACATTGTACTGTACCGAGTTCCAAAAAAAAATGTTATATTATATGCATATTACTTATTCTTTATCTTTATGGTTTGGCAAAGAAAGGAATTAGGCCCTCTCTCTCCTACAAGTTTTTTCTTTTTTAAAAAAATTTTTTAATAGATATAAATTTAAAAAATAAAGGAAGATTCTAAGATAATTTTATTTTATATTTATTTTTTTATTTTATTTTTTTTACAATGAAATGTGGTTGTTAATAAAATAAATTTTATTTTGTAAAAAATAAATAACTATAGATTACATTAAAATTGAGCATTGAGCCATTAAATAATAAAAATTATTTTCACAATATTAAAAAAAATAATAAATATAAATTACTTGTCATTGAAATATATGGATTTGCTAAAATTTCTTACCCATAAATCTCTCCTCAAAATGGGGGATTTTCAAAAGTCTCAGAAGTAGATTTGTTATTTCAAAATTTTCATTTTGTTCTTGACTTTTTTTATTTCATATATATATATATAGATTTGATGGAAGTATTTCTATTGAAATCAAAGGGTAAAAGGTTATGGAAATGAATCCATCAAGTGACATCGGTTCAGAAGCACTTAGCTTGGGATGATTGTCCGACCCTCCAACTTAGCCTATTTGGGACGTTATATTCGGAGTAGACAGCGATCTTTTTCCGGTAGGAAAACAGTTAATGATAATAGGGGGAAAATCTATAAAATATGATATAAATATATCTCTATACACACTTGTACACGCACGCATATGCACTCTATACGGTCTGAATTGTAAAAAAATTAGTGTAAAATTTGCATTATTTTTCGATCGGCCCTTATTCATTTTTCTTCCATTAGCCGAAAACTTAGTGAGTTCAGAAAAAAAAAAATCAGCCCTTATCTCACTTTAGTGGGTATTAACCATCTAATGAGAGAAGAGAAACGAGCTACCTCTACCAATCTCTCATCTACATCTCCAAGCGGCAATGGTGTTTGGGTATAGATTTTGTACATATACTACATATAAGAGATTGCAAAAGTTTATAAAACCAATTTTCTAATAAAAATAGAGTTTTTTAATGAAATGGCAGCATGAGTTCTGATATTTTCTATGAAGCAAATATCACCACAAAATGCTTAATGTAATGATAATATGCATACCATATCAAACAATTTGGTTAAATACGGCCAAAGGTTGGTACCATAATTGTCCCTAATTAATTAAACTTACTATTTCCAGGTCCCTCATCTATTGAATCTCTTTATATAAAATTCAAACATAATTCACACCCCTTTTTTAAGCATTATATTTTTTTTGTTAGTAAGATTTACTGGTCATGCACCAATATCCAGACAATTACTGATTGAATGAGATCCATGAACATGAACTTGTTTTCTTAAGCATCATATGATTCTTTTTCTTGCAGCTAAAAAAATTCTCCTGATAGCAACTTGGCTCTTACTTTTAAAGCTGCTTTTGTCAAAAAATGTGCATAATTGAAAAATAAAAATAGACATGTTGCATAAACAAGGCTGGTATACCTGAGTCAGGTACTGCAGATAGTGATGAGAATAAAATTTATCCAAATGGTTTTAGCGATTGTAGTGTACAAGTGGTGGTGGAGGAAAACTAAGTCAGTGGGACTAGGGGATCCATTATTATATCTTACAATCTACCCTTCATTCCAGTTTTCGGTCGGGTCTTGACCCCAATGCTTTACAAGTGGACATTCGATACATTAATCCTCACCTAACACAACAAGTTGCACATATTTAAATAGATTCCTTGCCATATGCATAGAAAATGAAAGGGAAATGATTTATATCACGATTCGTAGCGGTAAATAGTACTATAGTAAGTTGTGTTTTTTCTTAAATATCTTTTCTCTAGTAATGTGTTTTTTTTAATATTTGGAATAAACAAAATTTATCGGAACGCATATCTTAGTCCAAAATAAAATTAGGCCTATGTATAACTTACGAGTTACCCTACCCCGATGAGTATACGGGAAAGGAACGGCGGCTCGAACAGGAGTCGCTCTCATTACACCTCAAGAGACTTGGCCTATTAGGCTAAGTTGTAACGGGTAAAATCTATGTATACATCAAGAGAATATGGTCTAGTTAGAGGAATAGTTGAGTCAAATGTCATTGAAATTTTGTTCATAAATGGTAAAGTTTATACCAAACCAATCTGAAACTCATTTACAGTTGCATTCAGAAATGGGAACTCGTACAATTTGTTCATCGAGGCCCAGAAAGCTCCATTGCTTCAATGATAAATGAAGATTCTTCATGGGCATCACTGTACTGCCTTGAGAAACTGCAAGACCTTGGCTCATTAATATTGGAGCTGCCTTCTTGCTTTTCCTCTGTTCCTAACTGTCCAACAAGACCTTCCAACACTTTCAAAACCTCCGACATCTTTGGACGGAGGTTAGGATTGGACTGAGTGCACTGCAGAGCCAACACTACTGCCTTTTCTAGCTCTCCTGCATCAAAACATCCCTTTAGATCCCTGTCTACTAGAACTTCCAACCTCTTCTCCTCATGCAAGGTCCTAACCTGCATAATTCAAACATTATTCACGATTTCATGTTAAAAGAAATCAATGTGGTTTCATTTTCACTTTCCATAGTTACGACAGGTATTGCAGCATCATTTTGGCAGAACCTTAAAACAATAGTTGCACAACGAACTCGTGAAATGAGTCGAAAATAGAGAAGTGTGCTGAAATTACTAACCCAATCAAGAATCATTCCTTTTTGAATCTGTCCATTTCCGGCATCTAATGCCTTTTGCCCTGTTATGAGTTCCAAAAGTAGTATGCCAAATCCAAACACATCAGTCTTTTCTGAGGATTGTCCAGTTGAAAGATACTCAGGCGCGATATGCCCCACAGTACCCCGCACTGCAGTAGTGACATGTGAATCTCTTCGATCAAGCAACTTAGCTAGTCCAAAATCTCCAACTACAGCTTCAAAGCTTTCATCAAGCAAAATGTTTGCGGCTTTGACATCCCTATGAATTATTTTTGGATTACTTTGTTCATGTAAGTACAGAAGTCCACGGGCAGCTCCTATGGCAATACGAATTCGTTTATTCCAGTCCAATGATGGTTTTTCCCGACAAGTCTCTGCTAAAGAAAATTGAGCAGATGAAATTAAAACCAAGAAATGGAAAAGAAAAAGAAAGATGTTGCACCTATGTTTGATTTATAACGGTGTAAACAAAGGAAGCAATAAATTACAAAGTCTGACAAAGTAAAGGTTCAAGCATGAATCAGAACTTGTCCTTTGCCCGGTTGTTCACAGTATTATGTGTTGTTATCACTGAAGTGCACAGACAAAAATATGGGGTTGCCAAATGGTTAGCATTTTTATCAAAACAATGTAGCATACCTCTCAAGCGGTCAGCTACACTTCCATTCGGCATATATGGATACACGAGCAACCTCTCATCGGGTGTCATACAGAAGCCGTATAATCGTAAGAGGTTTCGATGTAAAGCCAAACCAATCATTTCGACTTCAGTTTGAAACTGCACTTCTCCAGAATAATTTGGATCTTTCAGCCTTTTAACTGCCACCAACATTTTATTTGGAAGACATCCCTTATAAACCACCCCAAAGCCTCCTTGACCTAAGATGTTTTTAGAGCTGAAGTTACCAGTTGCAAATTGAAGTTCACGAAATGAGAACCTCTTCAAATGGCCAATGTCAAATTCATAATCTTGCTGCACTGAGAATCAGAATGTATGTTACTACTTTTCATGACACATATCATCATATAGAAGCTTGTACTTTGGAATAATAGAAAAAGCATCTAGTTTAAGAAGTACCATATGATGTAAACAGTAAGCGAGACCTATACCAATGCACCCAACAAACCAGAAGCATTACAGAAATCACAAATGTGCAACTGACACTTATAGTGACAGAAAGCACCCAACGATGGTGACTGCTGGATTTATGAGATGAGACAGTCTCTGCAATGAACACATCAGACATTCTTATTGACATTGTTAAAATGCACTTTAACAGAACCATTCAACAGGCTAAGCCATTTACCATTTCCAAACATTGGGACATCCATGCAAAGTTGTGCAGGGGAGGAAGAACAAAGAAAGGTATTCCCTGTAATACTGCAAGAAAACAATTACAAGATGACAGGCAATGTTGTTGAGAGTGTATGGGCACAGAACTCAGAAGTTCTCAGCAAGCAATTAAACAAGGGCTACAAGATTAGTAATTTCTATTTTTCACAAGATAGAGATTCCTGCATAAAAATCATGAGGAAATTTTATTTTTTCAGGAATATAGCGATTGGTTATGTTAAAAAATATAAGAAAACAGACATAGTAATCTCAAAAAGAAGATACATAACAATGGCTCAAGTTCAGATCATGTTGAAATGGACAATGCAAAATTAAGAAAATACAAAGAAATGATCATACAACAATGCCAGAAATAACTCCTAATAAGTCTTAAGCAACATAGAGTTGTCCGAAACTGCTGCTAACATTAATTATACTTGCCTAATGCTTAAGAAAATCAAACAATCACATCTTCTTGATAGATACAGTTGCACCAAGGATCTTACCTGTAACCTTTCGCTAATATTTTTGGAGTGGGACCGCTGAGATTGTTAAATGACAAATCCCTGAATGGTGTTGGTATATTATTTAGAAAATATCCAAACCGATTAAAGGAAATGACAGTTTATGAGTTAATGGAGCATACAGGAATGAAAGTCCAGAAAGATTGGCAACGAGTTTAGGAATTTGTCCAGACAACTTGTTTTTACTAAGCCTCCTGAAAAACTTGGCATGTAAAAGGTCTAGACCGTAAATGTTTAAAAGAGAAACAATATAGCATCAATCAGAATGACAATGCCGAATGCAAAGGTGAAGCCATACTCACAAGTAACTTAGATGGGTCAGAAAACCCAAAGAATTCGGAATATCTCCAGCAAACTGGTTACCTGAGAGGTCCAGAGTCTGAAGTTCTGAAAGCTTTCCTATCTCTTCTGGAATGGGGCCAATTAACCAGTTGTTCTGTAATAGCCTGCAGGTAGCAAAGATTAACTCGTAGCATTACATTACATAAGAATTAAAATCAAACGTAACTTCGTTTGAAAGAAGGTAAACAAATTTGACAGTAACAATCACTCACATTGTCTGTAAATGACTCAAATTCCCAATACTTGGTGATAGGGTCCCAGATAATCTCGCATTAGCTATTTCGCTAACAAGAAGACACCAAAGAGAAGTTAATAAAGCGGAAAAAAAATTAGGAGACTATTTTCTAGCATTTTTCTTGGGAAACAAACAAGAAAGTTCTTCACTTACAGGGAAATGACAAAGCCTTCAGGTGAACATCCAACCATGTTCCAAGTACAAGGGTCAACTGAGTTTATATCCCAACCATCCATTACCTTAGATCCATCAATCATTTCTCTCTTCACAGCCATCAATGCAGCCACTGATGCTCAATACTCGACAAACACAAATACAAAGTCAGAACAAACAAACAATTCCAAATAGCACACCAAAACTAAACAAATGCAGAACAAGTTAATAAGTGAAAGAAAGTTGCCACCTTCATAGTTAACACCTTTAGGAGAAAGAAGAAGACCATCAGATGCTAGAGCAACATCAATCCAAAACAAGAACAAATGTAACAAAATGGCCATTGCACGTTTCATTAAGAACTGGGTTTTTCTTGACTGGCCAAGATCAACAAATGTTTGGCAGCAGGGTCATGTCAAGACACTGAAAAGAAGATAATAGACTTTTTTACATCTTTGAACTGTTGCTATTCTTGGAATCTTTCATTGGTCTCGAGTAGAACTAAGTGAAACTGAATTAAAGTAAATAATAGGATACATTATTTGGAAAAATGGAAACGGAGGGAGAGCCTTTATTTTTTTTATTTTTTTTAAAGATTACCCTTTTTTTTAATGATTTAAAGATTTAAAGATTAGTGTATACAGAAAAATAGTTATAATCTTCAACGTCAAAACAGCATCTCGAGATTTGGTAATGACAGAGATGGTCGACTTGTCTCTTTTTGACAAATCATTCTTATTAATTTCCCACTGCTTCTTCTTTGAATAATTTACCTGATTTCTTTATGACCGTTGATACTTGTTACTTTGACCAATCAAGGTTCATCAGCAGTCTAGATCATAGACCCCCCTTTTCTTTTTTCTTTTTTTTAGTCCTGGGAGTACGCGTTCGGTGGCACGAACATAGGCGTTGCCGACAAGTTCACTGTTTTCCAAACGGCGTAGTTTTTTGCTCACTTCCATTCCCGCTATTCATTCCTGGTGCAAGCGGGCTCCAACTGATGCAAGTTGTAGAATCGGCACATGCATTGCAAAACTAATGGAACCCTTCTAACATGCGAAGGGGCAGGAGCAAATGTGCCAGTTCTATTCCATAATTTTTCATGAAAGGAAACGACAATAAGAGTAAAAAGGTAGTAGAAGAGAACCCAATAACATTACTTTTGCACAAACAGCAACTGATGACAATTGTCTGCTTTTTTTTTCTTTTTTAAGAAGTCAGCCACAAGTCACCAAAAAACTAATACAAATACAACACATCAAGTAAACCAAACCCAACATCAACAACGATGCCCACCCCTTTTCTTTTCTTAGGGCCAATTCTATTAGGGGGCTTTTCCTTCTTCTTCCTAGCTACAGACGACACTTTCTCAAGCTCTTTTTTCTCTTTACCTCTGCTAGCAGCTATCTGATCATAATAAGTCCATCTCATGCTATCTTATACTATCAAACATTTACACAAAACAAAAAAGGAAAAGGCGAAGGAAAGAGGAGGATATGAGGGGAAAACGTGGCGAATAAAACATTGACAAGGTGCAGCCATCCAGCCGCTTAATCCTGTGCGTCTCCCAATAGGAGCTTGAGCAGTTGCTGCTGGTCAGAGAGCTTAATGCTTGATGATCAAACACAAAAAGATGGTACCCCTTCGTATCAGAGAACAACTGGCAGATATCAATTCTTCTATATTACTTCTTGTATTATCTATCATGTCCCAGCCAGGTGCAAAAAGTTTAGACCCATTTGCCTTTTCACATGATCAGGTATAAGCTTATTAACAAGCTCAGGAGAAGCCCCATTTAACTGCAATCAAATAACAAAAAGTGAGTCAACGATGGTTATTTATTATTGTAATTATTTCCAAAGGAATGCAAAACTGCACAACAATAAATCAATTGCCTCCATTAAAATCATCCGCTATGCAAATCATATACAGGCACTTAATTTTGGCAATAAAAATGAGCTTGTCATACTACAGGATGGAAGGACTAAAACATACTTCCTGTTTGAAGTTGAAGAGCGGTGGTAAAGGTCGACCGTTGGGCAGGCGCGCATTGGGTTCTCGAAGCTCATCAAAGAAAGGATGTGCGCATGCTTCAAGCTGTGATCAAAAAGTAGATTGTCAGCGAACATTCCCACATTAGAATGAAAAAGATAAATTCATACAACATATTTCTCTGAGGAATATAAATGAACAGAACAGAGCAGAGGAAATTAAACTTACTGCTGTGCATCGCAGACTTGGTGAATACTGCAGCAGACGTGATGCAAGATCAATTGCCTCTGGTGGCATCCTTTTATGGAAAACCTGTACACAACAATTAATACATGAATGAAAATCTGCTCATAAGTACTTCAGTAGGGAGTACATTAACATTATGCTAATAAAACATTCAACAAAAATTCAACCTTTTAGAGCCATAATGTCCAACATGCCAAAAAAAAGTGTGCCAGATAAAAAAGTGGGAGAAGTTACAAAAATTAGAGGCACACTAAAACAATAAGAGGGCTTCTTAGGTGTATTGTTGCACAAAAACACTAACAAGAAGGATAATGCAAACCTTGTGCCATGGGTGTGCCTTTATCTGTGGGAACCTAAAATCAGTATAATTTGGGTTCATACAGCGAATTTCCTCTCGGGTTGGGGTGCCAAGGACCTGCAGTACAGTGCATTAGAAAATTTCATTATCATATAAGGTCTGCCACTTCAAGTACCAATAAGCAAAGCATACCTTGATAATCTCTACAAGCTGGTCGACTGCATTTTCTCCAGGAAAAAGTGGCTACAAAAAGTTTTTAAACTGTCAGTACTCTGCACTACATGCTTATAATAAAGGGCAATCAAGTGAGAGCGATCTTAAAATGGTACGAAAAGTTAACCTGGCCCAAAAGAAGCTCAGCAAGGACACAACCGGCAGACCATATATCAATAGAGGTTGTATACTCTGTAGCACCAAATATAAGCTCTGGAGCCCGATAGAACCGAGAACAGATATATGATATGTTGGCTTCACCTTTGATCTGACAACAAGTGCGCTCATAGTCAATGGGTGCAACATTTCATAGAAATAGAGGCAAAAAATCCAGATACATCACCAACTAGCAAAAACGTTTCTATTAAAATTAATGTCAACCATTGAAAACCAAAAATAGTTGTGCATTGTCACATCTAATCATCAACCAATGAGCAAGCTTAAATACGAACCAATATAAAAAATGATTTTCTCTAAGCATGCTTCGAGAAATTCCTTGATCAAAAGAAAAATTTTCTGTTCTGGTTCATACCAAAGTTCTAAGCTAAATAAAAGAAAACCATTATACAAGTACTTTGAAGACAAAGGATTATATCTAGAAAAACAGACAGCATTATAAAGCCATTTAGAACTATTTGACTATAAACACCAAGCTAGGAATATCTAAACTCCATTTGGAAGAAATATTATGTGTTAAATCTACCACACAACGTGAATAACATAACCTAGCTGAAGGTTCAAAGGTTTAGGTAAACTAAAAATGAATGGCTAGAATAGCTAGAATAATGAATATAACCAAATTAGTATCCCTTTGAGCCAAGAAATAGGTTGATAGCCTGAATATTACTGCAGTATAATTCATCAAATTAACTTCAAAATTACAGCCGCACAAGAAGACATAAAGAGATAGAATACAAAAGAATAGAGGTCAACATACTAGCACTTTTGCACTTCCAAAATCGCACAGCTTGACCTGATGCGTGAGGGGATCCACCTGCAGACAATCAAAAAATGAATTCTGATACTAGAAAGAATAGATTGGTAAGGAGTAGAATAAAACTTCGATTCTTTTCTGTAATTAGTGGTTGTAGAAGTATACCAAAATATTTTGAGGCTTCAAATCCCGATGGCAGACCCCAGGAACAGTGTGGATATATGCCAGTCCCCTAAAAATCTGTGAGCCGTTTCATAGTTAATATCAGAAAGAATATGCAATCACAAAATCCACCTTAAGCAGAAACATTTTTTAGACCTGGTACATGTAGAGTTTCACATAAACTAGAGACATAGTCTGTTTGGCATTGCTGTAATGCTTCAAAACCCGATACATGCTCTCCGGAACATATTCCATGACTAAGTTCAGAAAGAGTTCATTGTTGTTTGTTGTTGAAAAGAAACAATGCTTCAAAGAAATCACATTAGGATGATCCATCACACGCATAAGCTGCAGTTCACGGTTCTTATATCTTTTGTCCTGCAGTACTTTCTTTATCGCCACAGTCTCCCCAGTTTCCAAGCATTTTGCCTGCAGAAGATAATAAGCATTAGCTCCCAAAGCAAGCTTAAAATGGAAATAATTAACATATAATATGCAAATGCATACCTGAAAAACTATACCAAATGACCCAGTTCCCACAACACGCTCTGCCATATAACTGATTGTCTACAAAAAGCAAAACATCAACACAGTGAACCTTAATGAGCTAAAAGTCTTCAAATTTTGTGCTAAAATAAAGTTAATCTCTTGGTTCTCGACGCCATTAACAAGTATATGAAGAAAAAGCAAAAGAAAACAAAATAAACTGTCCACAAGAATGATTACCTGCTTAGGTTCTCCATTTTTGCCTCCTATAGTAGTAGAAATGATGTGACCAGTGACCGGATCGTTGCCATCAACAACTCGAGCAGCCATTTCCTGCAAAAACCCACCCAGATGTACAATATTTAAATGTCATAAACAAAGCAAGCCAGCAAGAATAGCATAAAGCGGAGGTTAACATGAAAAAATGGTATCCGACCAGAAAATATTATCAACAAAAATCACAGTAAATTGATCAAAAACACACTTCGCTGCTGCCATAAAATCAGGTACGATCTAGAAATATGAATCAAACCCAACTCAGAAACTAGATCAAGTTGTTAGATTTCAGACTAACCCATACATACTAAGGAAATTTAAAGCAATCTTAGACAAACTTTTTTGCAGAGCAGAGATCAGGATTTACACCTTACATCAAAATTAAGCTCTGCGGAAATTTTTTAAAAATACAAATGAAAATGAAAAAAGCTGCCATTTAGAAACAAAGATCTCAGATCGAGAGAAGGCATAAGCTAAGAGATTTACGCTAGAGGCTTTTCCAGGAGCGAAACACGAAAGATCGCCCGTAATACAGAAAAAATATGTTTGGAAGCTGGGAAACTCCAGGCTAAAACCACCAAGCTCCCAAAATCATACAAAACTACAACACAAGCGGTGAAAATGAAGATAAAAAAACAAAATAAAAAGATCAGTAAACACAGAAACACATCAAGAAGAAAGATTTAGCAAAAACATACTAAAAAAGTAACGATTAAAAAAAATCCAAACTTTCCCCTCCAAAACCAAAACCAAAACCAAAGCAAACCCGAGAAAAAGAAGGTAAAAACAAAAACATTGCTGAAAAATGCAAGAAAGGAAGAAGAAGAAAAATCAAGTTTACCTTGTCATCGGCCATGGTTAGAGACGGAGACAGAAAGAAAGAAAGAAAGAAAGAAAGAAAGAGTTTTTTATTCTTGTTTTTGTTGAGGTTTGTGTTAATGGTTTTGGTTTAATCAGATGGAGAGATCATGGCTATGGCAATAGAGAAGAAGCAGAAGAGAAAGAGGCTGAAACAAAGGTAAGAGAAGAAGAGGAGAAGAGAGAGACAAGAACAAAAACTAGAACAAGCCCATGTGATTCCAGCTCTCTCCTAATCTCTCCCTTTTTTTTTCTTTTTCTTATTTTTTATTTTTTTATTATTTTTTGTTTGTTTGGTTTGGTCTTCTTCTCTTTCTTTCTTTCTTTCTTTCCTTCTCTCTCTACTTTCCGTTCTCTTCGCTTTCTTTTTTAATTTGTTTTACCATATGAGCCTCGTTGCCTTCTCAGAATTACAATTTTAGGATTTGGACTTTTAGCGACGAAGCTTTTTGTTGTGGCTGTTGTTGCTATTTGGCGACGTTAAAATTATTGGAGATGGGGACAATCTTTCATCGGTTGCCTGCTGCTTGCCTCCGCCCGTTGTTTCCTCTTCCTTTTTTTCCTTGCCGTTACCGTTTGTCCAATAATGTATTTTTGGCAATTTCCTTTTTCCATACTATTAAAATTTAACTTTTGACTAAAATAATAATAATAATAATAATTCCCTACCTCAATTAGATCTAGTTTTTTTTTTTTTGAAACTTTAGTTTTATTCACTTTGAAAATTATACATTTCCACCCACACCCGTTTAATCATCTGATAGAAAAATAATTTTATATAAGTTAGATTTTAAATTTTTTTACATATAATCATATTAAATTAGTTATTAAGAGACGTTCTTATATTTCTATTCCAATTGTATCGAATTAGTTAAAATCTAATGAATTTTCAGATATCAGTAAAAAAGACACTATATAATTCTATTATTAACTCAATGTGATAAATACTTTATATTTCTTAATTAAAAAAGTAAAAAGTAATAATTGAACTCTTAACTTTTCTAAAAAAAAAAAAATTCAACCCTTAACTTATAAATGTCTTGAAGGAAGTATACTATAAGTAAATAAGAATTGAACTGCTAGCCCATAAATGGCAAAAAAATTAAGAAATTATATAATTAGATTACTCAATTTTTAATAATTTTATATAAATTAAAGTTCATTTTATATACGTGAATAAAAATTTTGTATTTGAATAGTAAAAATTATTTGTTTATTTTTTTAATGATTGGCACATTAATATAAAGAATGCAATTTATAATAATGATTATAAGTAGTATAAAGTATTGTTTTAATATTTTGATGTGTCAGGAATAAAAAAAATTATTAATTAGGGCAAAAAATGTTTATCCTTCTGATAAAATTTTATGTTGAAGAGTTATTAAACTCATATTTTAA
This sequence comes from Mallotus repandus, assembly GCA_949671775.1. NCBI lineage: Eukaryota > Viridiplantae > Streptophyta > Magnoliopsida > Malpighiales > Euphorbiaceae > Mallotus > Mallotus repandus. Next base: position 50,272 of record CATIWM010546639.1, on the reverse strand, counting down.
GACAATTATAATACTTTATCATTTTAAATCTTTTAATTCTTATTCTAATATATATGCATTGATTGCTTAAATGATTTTTCAAATTACATTATTTCGAAATTAAGCGATTATTATTTAGTGGGATTATATCCTACATTGAAGGGGATGATTTATATATATATAATTTTTTTTATGGATATAAAAAGGGTGAATGAGGAACATTCTCTTCTTTTTTTAGTCATTTATTTTTCTTAAATAAAGAAAGGTGATTTTTTTGTCATTATTGGTCTGAAATCGGGTCTTTATACTTTTTTTTATCAATTTATTTTTAAATAAGTGGTTATTTCATATAAATCTGATTTTATTTTATTTTTTGTAATTTCGTCGTCTTATTACTGCGTTTAGTTTTTCGTTATTTTGTTACGATATTTTGTTTTTGATCATTTTGTTGTAATCTTTTATTTGTATGATCATATTTCATCAAACAGACACAAAGATAATAAATCATATAGTCGTCAGTATGTTATAGAATTAGGATCATTGGTATTCTAGTCAGTATAGCTTTATTAAATTTGTAAACTTTGAGCCGATTTATTATACTATTAATTCGGATATTATTTTATCTTTTGTGACTTTTAACTAATTTGTATTTGTGTTTCTATAAATGTATTGTTAGTTTGAATTAATCAAATTATTTTTTTTTTGTTAAAAAAAAGTGAATGAGGAGGAAATAAATAGTGCATAATAATTTAAAAAATATATAGGGAAAAAAAAAATGGATGGTACTTAACGGGGAGGAATGTGAGAGTGAGACCCAGCACAAGCCCAGTGGTCCAACAGCAACTTCGTGTAGGTGCCAGCTTGCCTCCTTCGTGATAAGGTTTGGAGATCTATCCAATTTTATGGGGCCTTCTTTTGCTAGTAATTTCCCATTTAATAATGTAACAATATTACATGACATTTCTATCCCATTTCATTTTTAATTGTCCACTTAATTATATGATCAAAAGAATTTTGTCACTTTATTATCACTAAACATAATTATATGATAAAAAAATTTGTCATTAAATGATTATGTTCTAATTAAATCAAATTAAATTAATTATAATAATGCTAATAGTTTAAATAAAAAATGTTGTTACCAACAATTATTAGAATTAACTAACAGAAAATTATTTTCATTTAAATTAAATTTTGGATTTAAACTGTAGTATATATATAGTCACGTTAAATCGTTGTTCGGATACCTTAATTATCTTTGTGGTTCTATCCCAAATTAAATGGAATTATTTAAAATTTAATAAATTATAAATACCAATTCACACTAAAAAAAATTGTTACTTAATTATTTATTATCACTGAACATAATTATACATTGCATGCCAAAGTTTCTATAAAACCCAATAAACAACTAAAGAATAAAAGGAAAAGCATAATGAACTCACAAAGACCTCATCATTAGCACAAAAATTTTATATTGAAAAAAAAAAGAAAAACTTACAAAGACCCTTTTTTTTTGTGGGAAGAAAAGTATATATAAAACACTATTGTTTCACAATGTTCAAAGTATTGGTTGACCATGTACAAGCTTTTTCTTTTCTATTATTTAATTAATAGCAACAACAATATTAACAATAATTCCTCTCACTTTTGGAGGACTCTATTAACATTTAACAACTATTGTATGTTCTTGACTAGTTTGCATTATTGGGTTAGCTAAAGATGAGAGAAAGGCAAAGATGAAGAAGGGAGGGATGGTTGAGTGTCCAATTTGCAAAGATGAAACATGTTTTGAAGGAATTGAAATGGGAAGGAGGAGCTAGGGATGGTGGTGAGGGTGTGATTTTTTTTTTTTTTTTTTTGAAAGGGTTAAAATGACGTAAATGCAAGAGACTATAGTCTTTAAAAGCATCATGCATGTGAGCACCATTACTTTTCTTTTTTATAGGCACATACCATTTGCATGATGAAAGATGGATACAAACAATTATTCAGTTTGTTGGTTCATGTCTTTTTATTTGGTGAGATTGTGACATAGAGATGGAGGATGCTCCCAAGTCTTTAAAACCCTTTTTCCTACTAGATTCAGAAGATCATTAACTGCAAGAACACAACATGCATGCTCATTGCTTCATATTTTTTCTTGAAATATATATAAAGTAGTTAATTTACAAAATACAAGGTTGCTCCATTAATTAATTCAATAACAAACCCTTTTAAAAACACTTGGTAGACATGGCGTGGCAGCACTAGATTCAAAATGATTCATGAAGATTGGATTTTGGAGAGGAGAGCATAAAAAGACAGACACGATGGCCTTTTGAAAAGCTGGAAATTAAGAACCCATCAAAGCCCATTGTCACCCTTTTTCCACGGAAGGTAAATATCGCTATCCACTACACTGAAAATGACATCCATATTTTACACTCTTTGTAACAAAAGGTGTGCAAAGAAAAAAAAAAAAAAGTTTATTTTTTTTTTCTGTCAAAATTTTTTCTACATTTGTAAAATTATGGGCCATTTTTTCTTTCCTTGTTGTTTTTTTAACCTTTCGGTCACTTTCTCTTTTCCTCATCTTTGTCCAATGGAATGAACACAACACCAGCCCTTTTCTCGCAAGAAACCAAAGGGTATGAAAAGGGTGCGATTGCAACATGGTTTTGGACCTGTCCAAATTTTTTCTAAATTTTTTTACTGTTACAGTTTTGACCATAATGGAGCTGTTACGTCGGTGGTGGTTGGGCGGTTTGGCTTGGTCAGGTCTGGTCGGGTCAGGTCAGGGTTTTTTTTTTTTTAGAATTTTTGGCCTTTGGTTTGCGAGTCAAAGTCAAAACCTGAGGCTAAGGGTAGTGTGTTACTTAGCAGGTTTTACTGAACTCTGATTACTTGATAAGCTCTAATTGTCAGGTCTCTATTAACATCACCATCTAGATAGTAGGACGTGTTGAAGTGGTAGTTCTGGTACGGTTTCATTGGATTTTTATCCTTTGTTCATGGTTGTGGTGATTGATCAGACAAGCCCATAGAAGATGTGGGTTAAAATTTTATAGACCCAAATGATCTGCACAAACATGAGATTGCTCCAGCCTCCAAGCCTCCAATCCAGTCCTATTCTAGATGTTGAATTTCGATATATAGAATATGGGGGTTGCAAAGAGTGGCACATCTGAGTCTCTTTTAGACTACTATGTGCATATTTCAGTAGTTGAGGGAACCAAATGGAATTTAGAAGCAGATATAGTTGCATGGATTTTTTTACGTGCTGTGTTAAATGCACACGGGTGTGTTCTCTCGCATGGCTGTGCCTGATTGTGAGTAAGGCAAAATCGTCGGTCAAGACTCAGGCATGTTTGTGTGCCTTTTCTCACACAGTTGTGCCTGAGAGCAAATTCTTGAGTAAAAAATATGCATACAGCTGTGCTTCGCGAACACTATTTTTTTAGGATGCAAATTTATTTTATTTTGATTGTTTTGAAATATTATTTTAATTCATATTATACCAATATTACACCTAAGTATAAATAGATGTTTTAGAGTTTATCTAAGACGGCTATTCATTTTTATTAATCAAATTAAAATTTTTACTTTATTTATTCTCTGAATTGAGAATTGGTATGTAAATTGACACTTATTTCTTTAAATTTATGGATTGAGATTTATTTTTTTCAATAATCAATTGTGTTGATTATTTCATACTACACGCTACTACGTCAGTAGTAGTAATTTGTACACCACAAATCAGCAAACATGTCTTGGTAATTGAGTTCATGATGGGAGGAGCTTCAGCATTGGAGCATCTTCATCGTTAATACACAACACCGACTTGAAGCTGAGCAATATCTTGCTTGATTCGATCAACAAAAAAAATATCTTGCTTGATGAAATAATTGTTGCACATGTGACTGATTTTGGTAATTACCAATTTCTTAGGTGAAGCAAATTCTATGACCTTTATGCTATTATGAAAATCTTAATATGCTAGAACCATTTTATTATACGGCAATCAATGAAGTTGTCGATGCAAGCTAGACTGAATTGTTGTATCATCTGTTTTTATCATTAGCTTTAAGAGTTGTGCAGAATCACCTGAAGAAAGGTTAGATATGATAGATGTTTCTGCTTTACTCGAAAAATAATAATAAACAAATAAAATAGAGTTCTAAAAAATGTTGGCAAGATTTAGCACAATATATTTTTTTCTAAACTATATTTTAATAATTAATTTAACTTGACAATACACATTATAATTTAAATTCAAAACGTAGTTTAATCCAATAGTTGTTGATAGTGCAATACTTTATTTCTGAAGTTGTACTATAAATTAAAAAAAAGTTATTTTGGTATTATTTATTTTGTTCTGATTGACAGTTCAATCTCTAATTTGGTGTAAATGAAAGATCTTGAGAATTCCCAAGATTTAAGACTTGTGGATATGTAAAAATCCTGACTTTTTTAAGAAAATTGATTTGCTGAAATTATGCCTTGTTTACCACGTTCATCTTTAAAAAAAGAAAAAGGATGATCATTGACTAGGTAATTTCGATAAAATTTTAATTTGAACCTTTTTTTTTCTTCTAATCTTTGGTGATCCTTGACCAAATCTATACTCTGAACAAATAAAAGTTGAATCCTGATGATGGGAGTGGAGGTAGTGAGCTTTGAAAATGAGGGCTAAACAAATACCAAGATTAAGCAAAGCACATAATCACTCTCCGACGAGAGGGGAAGGATGATGTTGGTGGTCAGAGCTGCCATCTTTTTTGTTGTGAGTTTGGGGGCTATTCTACTATGGTTGCATTTCAAGAAACCTTATATTTGGAAAGTTTCCTCCTTCCAAAATCCCAACAAGGTACTCTATAAACTTGTCAAAAAAATTTCACTTTTTCACTCACATTTTCTAATCAATTGCATGAAACTAATTGTGGGTTCTTGTTCATCATTCACTTATCATTCATGTTTGCAGCAATGGGGATCATTATTTTTGTTTCCTTTCAACTCCATCATCCCTCAATATTACGTAGTCTAGAGACTATACTTTTTTTTTTTTTGGGTGCATTTGATGATTACAGGCAGCTGACAGGCCATTAAAATGGTATATAACTGATCTTCTTTGAATTTTTTTATATGATCTGGGCCAAAGTGAATGAAAAAACCCAAGAACCCATAAGCCTACCTTTTTAAAAAGCACTGTTCCTGCACTGCCAACTACTTCCTGTTTATGGTTAAAAGGGTCCCGCCAATTCACCAAATCTTTTCTGGCAGTTTTCTTGAATTGCTTGTTCTCTTCTTCTTCTTATTGTTCTTCATCCTTTGTCGTCTTTATTCTCTGTGCTAAAACTTGTATTCAACGGTGTGGTAATGTTTAAAAGCTCTAAAGATATACACTTGTTCTTGTTGTTGTGTGTTTGGTGGCAAGTAGCTGTTGCAGATATGAATCTTGGTTTACAAGGTTAGTGTTTTATTTAAATGTCAGCTAAGATTTTAAAGTATTTATACTTGCATTTCACTCATTTGCATTTAACAAAAATCACTGTCACCTAATTCTTAGCTTCATCTTAAATTCATTCTTTGATGTTCTTATTTTATCAAATTTTTTACCTTTCTTATTCTTCATTTCAATCTTGTGCCACCAAACCTGATGTTTCTGTTATTTGATCCAATGGGTTGGTGTGTCGGTTTTATGAGAGTGACAGAGAACTACTTGCATAGAAATTAAAGATTTAATATGCAGGCTTATAGAGTTTCTTGTAGTTGCCGTTTCACAATATTTTTCATTTTTTTTGTTTTATGGAGTTTCTTGTAGTAATCAACTCAAAGTAGAACTTCTGCTTTTATAATTACATAAACATTAGTGCAAGCCTTTAAGTCATATGATTGTTGCCTTTTGAAGTGACTTTCTTCTATCTGATAGAATTATTGTTCTGAAGTTTCGAGTTTGAGGTAGTGATTGTCTGCTGTTACCAGTTTTGGTTTTCATTGGGAAAATAATGGAATAATGGGGAAGCAAGGGTCCCCAAGAAGTCCTCGTCCAAAATTATCATTTGGAACTAAAGATTATCAGATAAGAAGTTTAGAAGGTTTGCCAAGCAATGATCCGTCTATTGGAAGGAGATTTTCAGGAGGAGAAAATAATTGGAAAACTAAAGTTGCATTACTTGATGGGTTGAAAAATGAGTATAGGAAACTTGGTTCCAAGGGAGTTTATGTTGGGAAAAGGCATATATGGTTTCGTAAGCATGCTAGATCAATTGCTTTCATGTTTGCATTGTTGGGTTTTCTTTTCCTACTTGATTCTTTCATGGTATCAATTTTTGATTCAATAAATGTTAAAAATGGTTCAACCTCAAGGACATCAAGTGGTCTTAAGGTATGAATTTTTGCTCTTGTATTAAGAGAATTAATGCAATCCATCTTTGAGTTAGTATTTAGTGAAAAAACTTCGACTTTGGTCTGAATCATAGTAATGTTGGAGATCATAACTTGGGAGTTCAGTCAGTCTATTCAGTGCTTTAAGCGATGGCATAAGTGCATTTGGATTGAACTCCAATTATGCAATATTGAAGCCTATTATGTCAATTACACAGGTTATGGTGCATTGCCTTGTCTTTGGATTTCAGTTCTGCTGTTGGAGAAATGTTTTATTGAATGTATCAACGATTGTTTTCTTTTCTTTCTTTTTTTTCTTGCGCATGACTTGCCATATAATCAGATTAAAACATTTATTTCCTCATTCATATAGTGCATTTCTCACATAAGGAATCACATCTTATTAAGGAAATGTTGTCTTTGGATTTCAGTTCTGCTGTTGGATTGAATGTATCAACGTTTGTTTTCTTTTCTTTCTTTTTTTTTCTTGCGCATGACTTGCCATATAATTAGATTAAAACTTTTATTTCCTCATTCATATAGTGCATTTCTCACATAAGGAATCACATCTTATTGAGGAAATGTTGTCTTTGGATTTCAGTTCTGCTGTTGGAGAAATGTTTTATTGAATGTATCAACGTTTGTTTTCTTTTCTTTCTTTTTTTTTTCTTGCGCATGACTTGCCATATAATCAGATTAAAACTTTTATTTCGTCATTTATATAGTGCATTTCTCACATAAGGAATCACATCTTATTAAAGAAACGTTGTATCTAGTTCTTTGTAAGTTAGATAGCGTTTGTTTGCAATGTTGTTTTGGTAACAAAAATGCGACATTCCATCAATTATTGTTCAAATGTTTGAGGGAAAATCCCAATGCATGACAACCAACAATTTGTATTGAATTTGCATGTACCAAAAGGAGGAGAGGACTGCCCACAATAATGAAGAAAAACCACCAGTCCAGATGGAAAAACCACCAATCCAGACGGAAAAACCACCAATCCAGATGTACAGTCGACTCTTAAACTTGGCTTCCAGTGCCCTCGCAGAGGTTCGTTTTAAAACTTTTATCTACATTAAGAATTAGCATGTTTAGATAAGCTGTTAAGCATTGAATGGCATGCATCTGAAACATTTACTCTGCTTTAGAAAGAATTCAAGCTAGAGAAATCAAATTTCTGGGAGGAACCGTCCAGGAAGCCATCCGTATGGAAGCCTTGTGCAGATAAGAGGATTTCACAAAAATCAGGTAACTGAACAATCTCGAGCCATGTTTCAATCATGAGGATTGTATTAGCTAAGCTATTTGTGAAGCTAACTTTCAATGTATGGTGCCATGTCAAATCATTTTTTTTGAAGCAGTGTGATAAATTCCTTAATTTGTTTTGTTTGAACAGCAAGACCTGACAAAAGCAATGGTTATATAATGGTCAGTGCAAATGGTGGTCTCAATCAACAAAGAGTTGCTGTGAGTATTGAAGCTCACTTCTTATATATGTTTCCATCAGGATATGTCAAAAACTTGGCCACTTTAATTAAATAACTTCTTAGGAACTCTTTAAGTAATTAGGAAGCCATGCTCATGTTTTTGCTTTCTTTCAGATGTTCTAATAATTGTAATGGTTGTTACTTTCAAGACAAGAATTTTGATGTATCTTTTCTCTGTAGATTGTAACTACATTCCCTTTTGCTGCAGATATGCAATGCCGTTGCCTTGGCTTCCTTACTTAATGCAACTCTAGTTCTTCCCAGATTTCTTTACAGCAATGTATGGAAGGATCCTAGGTTTGATATCATGTCTGATTATTCATAATTTCATATGAGCGATCTCTTCTGACTTTTGTCGACTGTTGTTAGTCATTAGATGATTCTTCGGTGTTTGAAATGTCATTTCCTGAGAACTGCTTTTCATTGTAAATTGTCTTCTGCTTACAACGATGGGTTTGTTATTTCATGAGGCATATAAAGAACTTCTTAAATAAAAAATTAGAGAAAAGTGAATGAAGTAAACCATAAATCAAAGATAAGAGAAAAGTGAATGAAGTAAAAACCATTCTCCAAGGAAAATTCTGTGTTTCTTCAGCTATGACTTGGGAAGCAACTTATCCTTATATCTGTCAGCCATGTATCCGGAGCTTACCAATTTTCTAGTCCTGATGAAAGCCATAATTCCTAGATACGACAGAGTATATTTTGCCCCTTCTCAGCTGAATATATTTTCCCCTTGTATTCTATGGAAATGCAGTCAATTTGGGGATATCTACCAAGAGGAGCGTTTTATGCAGATCATGAAGGATGAAGTTAATATCGTAAAGGAGTTGCCTCCTCACTTGAAAACCTTAGACATTGAAGCGATTGGTAGCCTAGTACGTTAACTTTTTGGGTTCCATTTTATTTTGGGTTAATGCTGTCAGTCAGGAACGTTGTATTAAGCTCTTCCACATTTACACTGCATTTGTCAGATCACTGATGCCGATATTGCAAAGGAGGCAAAACCCATTGAATACCTCGAAAAAGTGCTTCCTCTCCTGTTGAAGAATGGAATCGTACACTTACTTGGATTTGGAAATCGTCTTGGCTTTGATCCAGTGCCTTCTAAACTTCAGGTAAAGGACATTGCTCGGAGGTTCAAACATTACAGAGACATATTTGAGCTATGCAATGTTTGAATTGGCTTTCATGACAAATCTTGGCCTGCCTCTCTCTCCCCTTCTTGACAAGGTTTTTTGGTACCTAAGACCGAGAAACAAAAATGCAACGAAACTGATAATTCCTTATGCGAACCCGAATAATGCTAAATTCAAAAAGGATGGCCCAAATATTACAGCCGCCATATAATGAAAAGGAAATACAATAAGAGTGAAAGATGAGCTACATAGCAACTTTGGACAAGTCATTCTGTTATATGTTCTCTAGCTTTCTAATATCATGACGTTCTTTTTTTGCAGAGATTAAGGTGCAAATGTAACTTCCATGCATTAAAGTTTGTGCCAAAAATTCAACAAGTCGGTTCATTATTGATCAAAAGAATTAGGAAACATGGTTCTGGATACAGTATGTTAGACAAACAATTGCTTGGCGAGTTTATGCCTGGCAGTCCCACGAAATTGAACAATCAAACAAGAGGGCACTCTAGGTATCTTGCTTTACACTTGAGGTTTGAAATAGACATGATTGCCTATTCCTTGTGTGAATTTGGAGGTGGTGAAGATGAAATAAGGGAACTTAAAGCCTACAGGGAAAGCCATTTTCCTCTGCTCATTGAACGTTTGAAAAACTCTAAGTATGGTTCTCTCAGCTTTTCTCATGAATTTCTCCACCTAACTAACAGAATTTGATTTTCAATCTCATGAATTTCTCATGCTATTTTTGCTCACAGGCCTATCATTCCATCAGAACTAAGAAAGATGGGAAGATGCCCATTGACACCGGAAGAGGCTGCACTAGTTCTTGCGGGCCTTGGGTTTAAGCGGGGAACCTATATTTATCTTGCTGGGTCTCATATGTATGGTGGGCAGTCTAGGATGTATCCTTTCACTAGCCTCTATCCAAATTTAGTCACAAAGGAAACTCTCCTCAAACCTAGTGAACTTGCTCCTTTCAGGAATTTCTCCTCACAGGTATTTTTCTCTGCATTCTCTGGATGAGTTTAACTTGGAAAAGGATTAGCAACATCTTTTTCTAGGCCATGGAACTTCTTTTGGATAACTCTGTAGCTCTCAATGCAGATGGCAGCATTGGACTTTATCGCTTGTGCAACTTCTGATGTCTTTGCCATGACTGATTCTGGGAGCCAGCTATCTTCCTTGGTGTCTGGTTTCCGAACTTACTATGGTGGTGGACATGCCCCTACATTACGGCCTAATAAGAAGAGGCTAGCAGCAATTTTGTCAGACAACAGCACTATAGGATGGAACAATTTTAAAGATAGAGTAAGAAAGATGATTGAAGAAGGTCAAAGAGTGAGCGTGAGGGGTGTTGGTCGAAGCATTTATCGACAACCAAGATGCCTAGAATGCATGTGTAAATCCAGGTAGAACATCTCCTTAGATACAATTTTTTTTTTCAGCAGAGGCACCCTTTTCGTTGTGTTGCCGTTCATTTGCATCAGCCAAAAATGCCACTTCCAGGCATCCCAAGTGCAATGATGTTAATGCTGATTGGCTGTTGGTCGAAGCATTCATTCGTTTGTTCAATTGAAATGTGATGATTATTCGTATATACAAAGCATGAGCACCTTTTATTCACCGAAACCTTTGGTTCATAAACTTGCATCAATCATATTCAAGTTAACTTCCCTAAAATGGCACCAATATTTTGTTGAATGAATAATGAATTCAACTCAAACCAGAGATTAATTAATGACATAAAATAGATAACCCGAACAGGCCATGTCATATACACAGAATCAAAGAAAGAGAGGATGAGAAAGCAAAAATGCCATTTCTCTGTAAGCAAAACATTTGATTTGATTCTTTACACTCTTCCTCTTCATTGCAGCTGCTGCTGCAATCAGCACCAACATACCATAATCCTTAACTGGAAATGATGTTTTTCCTCTAACATACTTTTCTCTGGTAAAGGAGCCACAATTCATGATGGAGGGAAGAAACGATTTAGGTTGAAAGGAAGAGTGTAGAACTCCTCATTCCTGCTGTCTCCTTTAAATGTCCGGAATTTAACCCACCACGGCATTCCTCTGTCTCTGGCACTATCCTTGTAATCAAGTGTGTTGTCCAAGAAAACAGCAACGATCAATGCAACAGTTGGCGATGAGAAGAAAATGGTATTCAGAAAATCATTGAACTGCACCAGCAAAGAAGCAAAATCATGAGGTGACTAACTACTGTGGCTTCCCACAACACAATTGTGAAAATATAAACAACAAAAACAGCCACAAAAAGTGCTTCTTTTGGAACAGACAGTTGCGAAAATTACCCATCCAGCTCTTGTATGAGCAGGACCATGAAAGGCCTTTGCTGTGTATTCTCGGAAGTATTCAGGCACAGACAAACCAAGAAAGAAAGCAACACCAACGATGAATAGGTTCCTCATCGAGTTCATATTTGTGAATTGCAAGAATGATAACCCCACCGAAGCTGACCATATATATATATAATACATGGTAAGAAAACATTATGAAATGGAAAAAAGCAATTATTAGATAGTAAAGAAAACACTCACCGACAAGACCGAATAGAACACAATATACTGCAGCAAATATAGGAAAAGGTATTGATGCAAATAAAGCTCCAAATTTTCCTGCCAGAGGTTAAAAAAAATGTGTCAAAAGGTTTTAGCTGAAGAATCACTCTATGAAATCAATGTAGTTGCATTACTCACCTAACATTGAGAAAAATATCATAAAACCAGCTGAGATTTGGATGACCCTGCGGCTACCAACACGAGTACTTCCAAGCAACCCCACATTTTCTCTGTTATTTTTTCTCAACCATAAGTCCAGTTGCAATGAATTAGAGAAGAACCAAATACACAAATGTTTTTATTCTTTATCCCAAACACTTACATAGAAACTGTTGAGCCACTCAACGTTCCAAAGAGTCCACTCAGTAGGATCCCAATTCCCTGCCAGCCAATACCACGGCTAAGCACATGAGCCGGAGGTGGTGTGGCACTTGCCAGACGTGATGCAGCTTTGTATGCTCCAGTTGACTGTCAAAGAATAGCTTAACTTTCAATTGAATAAAATTAAGATTGACTTCCTACTTTGTACGAGTAGTACCTCAATCAATGAGACAAAGACAGCAGCCATCATTCCAAAACAATGACCAGCATCAAAAGTAGGAGCACCCCATTGCAGAGGATATGGAATCTTTATCCTGAATGCAGGATGTTGGAGTATGTTAGCCAATGCTAGAAAAATTTACTGGAGGGACTCCCTAAGATATATATCAACAAATATTCGAGCAAAAAAATTGAGTTACCGACCATGGTGCAGAAGAAATGAGATAGGCCTTGTCAGTTCTACAATTAACTTGAGTAAGCTCTGGACGATGTTTGTATGCACCACTGGCTGTCAAAAGGTGTGCATAAGCCCATATCACTGTGACTGATATAAGGAGAGCGAACCGCTCCAGTATTGGTAATTGTCTGGTTTGAAAGTTCTTCAAGTACTGTCCCCAAACAGAACAAATTTCAAATAGAATTAGAAAAACTGCACATTTCTATTCAATTATTGACTATTTTGAAATGCATATGTAGACAAATCAGAACTAGTCTTGTGGTTCCAACATTGAATTGCCAAATTCATTTAGTTTAGTTATTGAACTAATGGCTATTCAACAAGAAGCAAGTTACTCTTCTGCCGTCCTGATGCATTCAAAACTAACTACATGGATACAATGGATTTGATGTTAACACCTGCGAGAAGGATATGAATAGGATAAGCATGGGAATGCCAATCTCAACACATCGTCCAACCTGATGCAAATTCACAAACCAAGAAACACATTGTACGAGTGAGAGTAAGCAAAGCAACAGGGTAGTTTCTATAGTTAGAACAAAAGGAATGGCACTGAAAGCAGCATTCTATACCACAGGGAAGCCTCTGTCAAAAAGACCAAAACCCACTAATGAAATTACTGGAACCATTCCAAGTGGACTAAAAAACCTGAAAGAAATAAGCATGTCACAGATGAGCTGAAGAAACCAGCACACAAAACAAAACACAAATTCATATCTTTAATTATTGACTTGAGACACCAGTACCTGGAACAGATGGCCCACAATTGACTGTAACCCAAAATTATTTGTACGCTTGATGATACTATAAGAGCACCTTGGACTGCTCTCATGGTATTAAGAAATCTCTACACATACATGGAAAAATAATAAAAAGTGTTAGTACGTGAACTGGCATGATAATGCCTATACACTATATCTAAGTTAATGAACCCCTATTGATTATTGAAATTGTTCCATTCAATTAGCTAGTTTCAATTCATACAGAGACTTGCATTATACAAAAATGGATAATGCATCCCCTGAAAATGCCTATGTTTAGTTAATGAACAGTAAAAGCTAGCTAATTAGGTACGTGGGGCAGGCACATTGACTAAAAAGAACCTCGATGTTCTCACAAATGGGATCCAACTTCACTGGTGATAATAAAGTAGGTGTAGAAATTGGAGAGTGAAAAATGAACAATATTTGCAGGGAAAAAATTGGACTAACCACGTGATCGTCAGGAATGCTCATCAAAGAAGGGTCATGAATGATGGAAATGATAGGGACCATAAATGCATAAGACCCTCCAATCACGGTGGGTAAACGCGTTCCGAACAGTGTCTGAAGTAACGTATTGATCCCTTCAACAAATAGTAAAGTCTGCACCACCCTTACTTTATCACCCTGATCAATGATCAATAGCTTGAAAATGAGTCCAAGATTGTTTTAAACACAATAAAAAAAAAACTGTAATCGTTCAAGTTCATTTAAGCATATCAGTTCACAGGTTGAGCACATGTAGCAGTAAGAGATAAGAATGGACTTACATGATTGCCACCCATCAAAGGAACAAGAAAAGAAGGGATCATAACAGCAGTTCCTAATGCCAAAATATAATGCTGGAAACCCAAAGCTATAGCTTCTCCTGCTCGCACATAGACAGAAGTCGATATCAAGAAATGAACTTTGAGGAAGCTTTGAACAATAAATGAATAAAAAATATATCAAGTTTAGACTAGAAATCATGAGCATTATTATTAATATTACCCCAAGATGGATTAGAGTCAATACAGTACTCTAAACCTTGAAGTTGGTCCATTGGTGGGTGACTTATCTCTTCTGGTTTTGGAGCTTCCATAATAGCCTATAACTTCTTCAAAACACTTCTTGTGTCTGAAAACTCAAATGGGTATTCACTACTAAATGAATCAAAGAATAGATTAGATAGCAAAAAGAAAAAAAGAAAAAAAAAACAGAAAGAGGGAGATTTTGTCAAATGGGTGTTTTGTGTAGCTTAGTTACAGCAAATGCAATTTGATTGACTCAATCCAAAAAAAACAAAAGAAAAGAAAAGCAAAAAGGTTTAAAGTGAAGAAAAAAAGCAGAGAAAGAGGTAGACAGTAGAAGAGAAAAGAGAAATGAGAAAAAAATGGCACTTGCCGCCCACTATAAAGAATGAGCTAAGCTAAGAAGAAGATCAATCAGTGTTTTATCTACTTAAGTTGCTTAAGTTAATGTCTCTTCGTGCTTTGCTTTTGATTTGCAAAGACACTAAGTTTCCGTTAACTTTGAGTGTAGTTCCCAAATTGCCCTTTAAGGAACTGCCAAAACTGAATGTTACCGTTGGTTACTGCCTCAACTGTGCTTATAATAAATTCTTACAACAACCCTACTTCTTTATTACTTTACAGATTTATTACCATAAAAATAAAAAAGAATTCTGTCTAAAATAAGTCTTATTTTGAGTTTTATTACCATAAAAATAAAAAATGAATTATGTCTAAAATAAATCTTATTTTGAATTAATTTTTTAAATGTATACCGTCCAAGATCGGGTAGTCTAAGAGCACAACTGCATTATCAAGGATTCAATCCTTATTTTTTCTTTTTTTTTAAATAATATATTACATATTACAAATTTAATAATTAAAAATAACATACTCAAAATATATAAAAAAATTCTATTCATATTTTGATTTACCTTACAAAAGAGTAAAAAAACATCAAATATGAATTTGGGAAAGAGATTATTTTTCTTGGAAGTTTTGGTCAACAAGAAAAGTGGGTAATGTAAGATGAGTGTAGATGTTGTGGCTTGACTATTTACATGACAAGCAATGCTTCACTTGCAATGTCATTTCTGTACCATTCTTTCCATTGGGTGGTCAATCCAAGCTTCCTTTCTTTTCTGTTTTTTTCTAATTATTTTTGTTTTATAATGAGAGATTTTTAATTATTTTACATGTATATATTATAATGAATAAATTACTTATATTTTAAGCATTTATAATTAAGTAATTGATAGTATATATTAATTATTTAATAATATTAAATTGATGTTATTTATGTAATGGTTCAATATATAAATAAAAATATAAAAATATAAAATTTTCGTTAGAGTTCAATATTTTTAATTTTTATTATTGTTTTAAAATTTTGAGAATAGAAGTATATATTTGGTAATT
The DNA here is from genome assembly GCA_949671775.1 of Mallotus repandus. NCBI lineage: Eukaryota > Viridiplantae > Streptophyta > Magnoliopsida > Malpighiales > Euphorbiaceae > Mallotus > Mallotus repandus. Next base: position 34,773 of record CATIWM010546639.1, on the reverse strand, counting down.
GAATACTTATTATAATTTGAATTAAATGCCTTTGATCTTTGTGAATATTATTATTATTATTGGACTGATAATCATATTATATTATATATACATCATATAATTATTTTTTTAATCTATATGAAAAAAATAAAATTTAAATTTTTTCTTTTTACGTATATTATGTTTTCTAAATAGATTGATAAAGTCTTCCACAAATAGTTCAAATAGTAAATGATGTAAATATTATATTGAAAAAATCAAGGATCGAACTTTCATCTCTTTATTTTTTTCCCGTATAATGTTGAAATTTAACTAATTAATCTAGTTGTTAAAAAAAAAATTGATAAACCAGCTCTTCCATCCTATGATGAAATTGAATTGGGATTGTGAGAGTTTATAAAGTTGGCATGAACAATGTTTTATCTAATATTAGTGGAAGATTGTGAAGCTAGACCTTGGTGGACCATTTATTAGAATCTACTTTGCATGGTGGAAGTTATAAAATAGAAACGATATAATTTTTTTTTTTTTTTTTGCAACCGAAATGATATGATTGTATCTCTTATTTTTTCCACTTATTTTTATGTTTTTTTAATCAAAATTAAGGTCTAAATATAAACAGTGTGCAAGGAAATATTAGAGACAAATATGAGTAAACTTGTAATTATTATATCTCTATATAGATAATGATTATATGAAAATAAGCATGATTACAAGAACAAAGCTATTCTTAACCACAGCAAATGTCAGAAGAGAATATATGCTTTCATCATTAGTTTAATCATAACAATTAATTTATATTTTATTGCTTTAAATTAAAATTTGAAAGCAAATTGGAGATTAAAATACTTTCATTTTTTGTGGTTTGATGTTTTAAAATTCAAGGTGAAATTTTAATAGAAACAACCTGAAATCTGTGAGTTCTTATATAGTGAAATTTTGTCTTAAATTTTTTTTGGTCAATAAATAACCATAAATCTATATGTATAGGCTTCAGACATCACAATTAATTTTTATTTATCTAATTGAAGTATGGCAAGTAAATTTGCATATCAAAATAATTACTTTCTATAAATTATAAGAGTTTAGCTAATAAATCAAATATCACTAGTAAATATAAATATTTATGAAATTACTTATTATTAATTATATACATAATTTTTTATATTTATCACGTGATTTTGATAATGAAGTATTGTAAATAAATTGTTATAGTTTTAAAAATTAAAGTAACGCTTTAATTTTTTTTTTAAGAAAATAACACTTTAATGTTCAAACATAATAAAAAATGACTAGGATTTTTTATAATTTTGAAATTTAATTTATTTTACCAAGTACAATAGATGAAGATAGGGATCGATTCCGATTGAAAATCATGTCCTATAACATTTTTTACCATTAAACCAACAGTGCAGGACTATCTTGAAAATTAATCTTATTTTCTTATTATGGTGCTTGGATACCCAACTACTTGTGATGTTGGTCCAAAAAAAATGTGGCAAAACTATAGTAAATAAAATAAAATAAAATGAAAAAGGAGTGTAAATTACTTTTGTGGAGCAGAGAAAAGGAAGAAACAGTCTGAGTTGGACCCAACGTGTGTGTACGAATCTTCAACGTCTCTATTTCCATGTAAGACAAACATCTTAGAAATCTGAGCTATCCCTATCTCTGTGTACAATGCATAGCTGATATACGGTGACCGTAACTAATTGATATTAAGTGTTTAATAAAATTATAATAATAGTTATTGATAGTGTATTTAATTATATATATATATATATAATATTTATAGTAAAAAATATTATAAATTATTTTATTTATATAATTTTAAAAATATATATATCTACTTTTAGTTAAATAATTTATTTTATTTTAAATAAAAATATTAATATTATTGCTATCATTAATATTAAAAATAATCAATTGTAAAATTATTTATTAATATAATTTTTAACATTTTTATTTGTGTAGTTAATATTTTAATAATTATAATATTAATATTTTTAATAATTATCAAAATAATAATTTATTAAATAATTATAATTAGTTAAAGTTAAAAAGATAAGAGTAATCTAATAAATATAATTTAAAAAATAATAGTTGTTGGTGAAAAGTTTCAAATTGGAACTTTTATAAATTGGTGATGTTTGGGGTTTTAGCTACCAATTCATTTTTAAAAATATTAACCAAACATATTTTTTTAGATATTGGGAAGTGAACAGATAACAGCTGCATCCCAAAAGTTAAAACAAATACCTGCTAAGCGATGTGTTGAGTTTGTATTCTGATGTATGCAATTATATTAAATTTGTTGTTGAGAGATTTTTACCACTCTTATGGTCCTATCTGAATTGAACAAAGTTAGACAAAGTTCAAGGAGATTTTTACCATTCTTATGGTCTTATCTGAATTGAACCAAGTTAGACAAAGTTCAATGAGTTCTGGTACTGATGAGTCACATCATAACAATACTTTTAAGTGACCAGTTAACTATTATCTTACTTATTATTAACATTTAAAAAAAATAACAATTAAATGTAATTGATATTACTGGAAAAAAAAAAGTATGTATATTTATTATGAACAGAAACTTGACAAATTCTTATATGTTCTAATATGGAAAAACATTGTCCTTTGTAGCTGTATATATGTTTTGCTTAGCATAAAGGAAAATGATGGGTCAAGTACCATTTTCTCTCTCTTTGGGCCACTTTTATACGTATAAAAACAATGTATAAAACATAAGTCACCTGGCCTAATAATGTGAAAAAAAGTCTTCCTTTTAACCCTAAAAAAAAAAGGGACTAAAGTTTGAACATGAAAAGAAGAGCAAACCCAAACCCATTTCTAGCACAATTTTGTGATAAATCACAACTCAATGTGCTTTCCTTAAGTCCAACATAACCTGTGAACTTGTTCATGTATTTCTAAGTGACTTGATTCACTGTTATGACACAAATTTATTTTTGTGACTTTGGTGTTATATGTTGAGATGGCCGAGTTGGTCTAAGGCGCCAGATTAAGGTTCTGGTCCGAAAGGGCGTGGGTTCAAATCCCACTCTCAACAACAACTTTTTTTAAAAAAAAATATTTTTCCTTCCTGGCCAATTAAAAGTGGTTATTTACAAGATAATGAATCATCCTGTCCTCTGTTATAGGAATGTAGCAAAAAGAATACTGTCAAAAAAGGGAAGGGAAAAAAGCCTACTTCATACATGCGCATAGGTGCTCGAAAATTCCATTTGCAAAAAGCACCACAATCTGTGGTAACTCAGAGCTTTTATGTTTTAATGGAGGATTCGTAATTATATAGATTGGTTTCAGAGACTTAATGCTAAGGGTTGTACTCAACATGGATGGGATGAGGAAGAAAAGACTGCCAAAGAATGTGATGGTGTAGATACCCAATCAAAAGGAGAGAATTTTTTTTCATCTAAACATAGCATGGGTACATGCCGCTTTTTGAATTATTGCACACAATGAAAACCCTTTCGGCTAGACCTCAGGAATGTGAATATAAAAGTTGAATTTGACTCGAAATTAAAAAGGATTGATTGTTAGTATGCGATAATAACAATCACTCCAAAAGGACAACTTTTCTGATGACCCTATCTTCGCAGTTGAGTGCGTGTTTCTTGGCTTTTTATTGAGAGGGCAAAAGGAATTAGCTGCTAGCCTGGAAGGGGAAAGCTGCCCAGCTAAGAACCCCACATTTTGAACATAAAACAGTGTGCCATAATACATTATCTGCAAGATACAATCACCTATGTCATTACAAATGCGTAAGATACAAGACACAGAAAGCTTTAGTCCAAATATGTCTGCAATGAACGGTCATACGATCTATAGATTAGCCCAAACTGAACATGCCCGATTGAGTTGATGCCACGCACAGTTCAAAAGTTGCACTGCCGTCCAGAAACACTCTTATTCTGCACCATTTAGGATCCAACGCTCGATTAGACTACAGGCAAATGATAAAAAGAATAAACGACTTTCAAACAAAATTTTCAAGTAATTACATTTACCAACCTGCAAGTGTACATGGAGACATTTAACTGAGGAATTTTGCCAGGTTACATTGAACCCCATGATCAAAATTACAAAATTTGCTGTAAGGTACAATTGACTATGATTATCATTTATATAATTTAGTCGAAAGTGAAAAACAAAAGTGCGAAGCAAGGTTCCTAGAGAAAATTTCCTCCATCTGAATGCTGCCTAGTGTTTCTGCCAACAAATACAAACGCTTACGATCTTCTCTCCAACTTCTTTTCACCGGATCTTCTTTCTTCTGCCTCTCTCCGTTTCTGCTGCCTGTAATACATGTTTAATGATCCTAAACATCAGTAATTTCTCTAAATGAAGTACAAATTGGGCAGAACAAAACGATGCTAGCAACATATCATACCCAACCCTTCACACGTATAACATAATAAAGAAAATTTAAAAATAACAATACAATTGTGCATTTTCTGATAGCAATAAAAGTAACATTGACATTTAGTGAATGTAAAAGTAACACCTTTCTGGAGTGGAGCCTTTTATATTACAAATTCCTCTGGAAGAGCCAGAGATAGGAAGGCAACACAATGCAATGCAAAGGCATGATATATTCCAATATAGACATTTAGTCCTCATACTCCCCCTCTAGGATTTCATTTTCTCAAAAGTACAAAATAATGCAAAACCCAGAATATCAAATCTTTATTCTTAAATTTTCACACCATACATATTGAGCATCAGCAGACACCAAAACACATCAAACCATAGAACAGCCAACTCCATATCAAACCTACTGGTGATCTAACTTCTTACCATATGAGGCTTAATCCAATTGTACACATTCCAGGGTGGGTTCCACGTAATAACCTTAGCAAGACAGGACATATTTGAGTTGCAATACAAAAGAACTCATGGAATTGGCATAATATTAAGGGCTTTCTACATTGCAGGTTTTAGGCAAGAACACATCTCAAGTAAGTCTCACATAAAATACATGTTCCACTAAAGTCATCTCAACAAAAAAAAAAGGATATTTATTTATTCTGCTAAAAAATACAAAGCAAAAAGATAAATAGAGTTGGAATGATGTACAACAATATTTAGTTGAAGTACGAACATAATCAAACTTACACGAAAGCTGTGTATCCGGCACCAACATTGGCTGCAGACAAAATGGCATGGGTTAATGAATCCTGTCCACCAGTTGGTAGAGGATTTCTGACATCTCCATCCACCTGAAACAAATTGAATGTCCAGAATAATGATTCATTATTATAGTTGTCTTAAGTGAACTTATATATGCTCCATGCAGAGGCACCAAACCTTATCCCATTTTGACTTCTTGTTCTGTCTACCATCCCGAGCAACAGCATCAGCTGCAGTTGATGCAGAATGCAACCCACTAGCAGCAGTTGGAACTGAAATGGAGATATAACTCAATTTCAGGGCACTATTGGAAAACAGACTACCCATGGATGAAAAGAAAATTACGAAGCACAGATCATCCACAACATTCAAAGAAGAAGTATTTGGACCTGGAACAGGCATGCTAAACTTTGATGGGGCAACAACCTGCCCAGGCTGAGTTCCTCCTGTAATAAATTCAACCTTAGGACTCTTCTTCAGCTCTTGCTCCTTCCTCTCCCGTTCACGACGCATGTCAGCTTCTGCTTCCCAGAATGACATTGACAGCAAATTGCATTAGAGAAAAAATTGCAGCAAGAATCTGACATCAAAGATGACTCTGAAAAAAAAAAAAACAAAACAAAACAAAAATGATGCACAAAGAGAATATTTCAATCCACAAGCCAAACCCCTGCTACTCCAACCATTCACTCTACACTAAGGTACACATGTGCTCATATTGTATGCATATAAGAAACCTACGATGGATAGGTTAGTTGGAACAGAGTGGAAAGTAGCACATGCCCCCATATCCCATTGACATATGGAACAAAACAAAGTTAGGCCTTTGTCAAAGAGTATCCGCCATTTAACCCAGAACAAAAAAGTTTACACACAGAATATGCGAAAGAAAATTTCTGAAGTTGATGTAGTAAGTTATCAATAACAAGATAATTTTGATCCTTTGTTTAGTTTGCAATCACAATTATCAATACCAAAACAGCCTATTCAGCAAATTGCACATGATTTGTCCAAATCACAAAAAGCAAACTTAGATAAATCTTACATGAGAAAGCACTATGAGTAACTTGTACAGTTTCAAGATGAGCCCAAAAAAAACAAAAAGTAATACTACTAGGGAGAAACTTTTAAAAACCTATTTCATCGAAGAAGTCGCTTTTGTCGTATCCATGGGGGTCAAACACATCCTTACTGAAGCAAGACCCTATCTGATCAATCTCTTGATACCTCACTGCATGCAGCAAGAAGTCAGGGTTCCGATAGTCCTTCTTATTGCGGACTTCTGCATTGAAGCTTCTCCCAATCTTCTTTAAATTAATAAATTTATCCATTTTCCTCTGCAAGCAATATAATGAAGAGGGGAAACACATCAGACAGTGTCAGGTAAACTATTGATGACAGAAAGAAGTTATAGAATATAGCACAATGAATCCCATTGAGCTGGCACAGAGCAGCAGAATTGAAGAAAACATATCTTAAGAGCATCTAATTGATGAATATATAAAAAACTCACTCGCAACTCCTCTGGGCATTTCTCTTTTGGTGGTGGAGGAAGAAATTTATCCATTGGATCGACGTTTTCTGCAGGAACATCAGCAGCACTTTCTTTTTCAAGAGCTTCTGATTGAACAACAGCATCATTCACTTCATCATGTTGTGATGTTTCTAAATGTTCTGATGATTGCGAAGTTGTTTGAATATTAGGAGTTAAGATCTGAACAGTTCCTGGAGGTGTTTTTTCAAGGCCTGATACATGATAAATGGAAGTTACACTAAGAAAAACAAATAAATTATGCTATCATGTACAGGTAACCCTAAATGTTGTTGCCTTAATTTCATCTAGATACACATACAATCCACCAAGAAAGTATTTAATTACACAACCACATGATAATGATAATCCTGATGAAAACTATTACCAGGCTATCCCATGTTTGACCAAATATTCGCAGTGTCAGACATCCAAAAGTCATATCTTAACTTCAACTGCGGACTTGCATGCTAAAAAAACTTTTCTAATCCCTTAATGCACCATAAAACATACACTTGATCAGATATGGCATTCTCCTGGCCATGTAATGTAACTAAAACCTGATCTTTTAATTCCATTCCTAATGTAGCATTAACCATGGCAGGAATAATTGCACAAACACTGACAGAAATATATTCTTAGAAATTGAAAAACAAATGAAATGACCTGCATTTTCTTTATATTCTTACACACCTATAATGCCTAGAAAGAAAAATTTCCCCCTCACACTGGGTTTTCACAAACGAATTCTTGAAATAGCAATAATTGGTCATCTGCACAATAAAATAACTTATATAGAAAATTTTTATTAGTTTTAGGCGCCTTAAGCAAGGATGTTTACTAAAAAATTCCTCTTCCCAAAAAACCATAGCATAGGTTAATGACAACTGGCCTAGAGAAACTTCAGCATCATGGTTTGGCTTCCTCACCAGATAACTTGCCCCAAAGAATTTCATGCAACAGTCCCAAACCAGGAAAAGTTTAAAAAATTAAATAGCAGTATCTCTAGGAGAATTTGGCCTGGATAAGAATCATAACAATAATAAACTACACATTGCGAACGCATAGAGGCACTTATATAACTAAAACCTAAAGACAAAATGCCATTAATATTTCAATAGAAAAATGGCACTGAAAACTCACACGTACCATCAGCAGTTTGCATCTCCTCCTCAAATTCCCCTTCCTGCAATCATCACCAAACACACACACACGCAATCAGTTATCAACGAGAATAGCAACATCGCGTCACTGAAAAGAAAAAAGTAAATAGATTACCTCAGGTTCAGGAGACATGGCAACTTCATCGTGACCGTAGTCTACAATGGTAAGCCTACCTCTCCTACTTCTCTTAGTGTGCTGTTGCTGTTGTGGCGATGATGAGACGGGAAATTGAGGCCGTTCCTGCGGCGTTAAAGGCCGTAACAGACGGTCTTTTGGAGTAGAATTCTGATTGATAACAGGAGGTGTTCTAGTTATTGCAGCTTCATTACGCAATTCATCAGTAACCATAGCATCGTCATCATTCAAATCAGGTCCAGCTGTTTCATTTGATTCTCTATACACGTTCTGCTCTTCCCGAAGCAGCTTATCTTCTTGTTGCTGTTGTAGTTGCTCTTCATGATTAATATCCTCTTCCATGTCTTCGTCATCTTCGTCGTTGTACATAGAGAGCAAAGCAATTCCTTCCGATGGCTTCTTCCTGGACGCCATGGAAACTTAGGGTTAGGGTTTCTGATTTTTTTTAAATCCACGAACGGAATTATTAGAACAATTACTGCTGCTGCCGCGATTGGGATGCGCGTGTGAGTTTCAGTGTTGATTGTTGTTATAGCGTAAATCGAATGATCTGAAAATTGTTGGGTTTTCGCTGCTGAAGTCGTTTCGCGAACATGCAAATAGAAGCACGGGACGAGGCTGACAGTAGCAGCCAAAGCAAATCAGGCGGGCTTTAGCATTTTCCTATTCTTGGTTTTGCACTCACATTGTTGAATTGGGCTTCTATTCTTGTTTTTGGACTCAGATTATGGAATTGAGCCACTATTTTCTTCATGAAAATCCATTTAATAGCATGAGAAGCCCAAAATAAAGTGTATTTGCTTCCATATTAATAATTAATTTTAAATATGAAAAATTTTGTTATTATTTTTTATTTATTGTTATTGATATCCAATAATTATATGATTTTTAATTATTTTAAAGTTTAATTTGGATGAAATCATAAAAGGGTAAAATCTTTTCAATATTTGTTTATTCACATATAAGATTTATAAAAATAAATATTAGTTTCTACAAAATAAATTTTTCTTCCTTGAATTTTTACAAATTGCTTTTTTTTTTAAAAGTGTTCTTTTTTTTTTTGTTAAAAATGTTTTTTTTTCATACATACATACATACATATATCTATATCTATATTATATATAAATGTATGAAGAGGGGGGAGGACAAGCAAAATTACAAAAAAATCTTCACTCATCATTATATAAAAATTAGATAATTTAGCTATTTAAATAAAAATTAAATTAAATTAATTAAATGTAATTCTAATTTAATTGAAAGTATATTTCTTATTATAATTAGATTAACTTCTATTTTATTTTTAATAAAAAGTTAAATTATTTAAAATGTTATTCTAATTTGATTGAAAGTATGTTTTCTATTTTAATTAGGTCAACTTTTATTTTATTACTAATAAAAATATAATTAATTAATATTTTAATAGTAATTTTGTTAAAAATTTATATTTTTTATTTTAACTGGGTCTACTTATATTTTAATATAAATCAAATTAGATAACATAATTTTATAAGTCTTACTAAATTAAATAATTAAAATCAAAGAGTGTTGTATTTTCATATAAATAAAAAATACTCTTACTATTTTTAAAAACTTAATAAATTAAAGTTCATTAAGTAAATAATTGAAATTTAATCAATTAATTTTTTTTTTATCTAAAATCATATTTTAAAAATAGAAACATATAATTTGTTTGATAATAGTATTTTTGTTATATAAGAAAAGTAGTATAATTATTATTTTTAGATATTTTTATACAATTTAATAAAAAAGATTTAAAATTAAATTAATTAATTTTTATCATTTAATTATAGATTGAAAATAAAAAATTACATTAAATTACTTTTTTAGTAAATAAATGTATTAATATTAAAAATATTGAAGAAAGTGTCACTGCAATACTATTTAAATAAAAAATTTACTAAAGTTGTAATAAATTATAAATTTAATGAGGTTATGATATTTAAATTTTTATACAAAGAACATACAATTTTTATTATTCTTAAAATTTTTTATTATAAATACAACTAATGATTTCTTATTATCTTTTGATTTATTATTGTTATAGTTTTTTTTATATAAAATTAGTTTTTGGAGTTAATAAAAATATTAATTATGAAAATATTGAAGAAATATCATATAATTATTTAAACAAAAAATTTAACGAAATTGCGATGAATTATAATTAAAATGTTACAATTTATTTTATTATTAAAATTTATATAAATAAATAAAATTTTTATGATTTAAAAAAATTATTAATAGTATTAAGTATAGAAGTATATGTTTAATATGGTTATTTACTATTACGAGTCTAAAAAAATTTATTTTTTACATGCGAAGCACGTGATTGTATACTAGTATATATATATATATATATATTTTACAAGCACCAAAGAGTTAAGGGAATTTGTGAGATTTCTCCTACAAACATTATAATGCTTAAGTTAGATCATTGTGTATGAGAAAATAAATAGAGTATAGATAATAAATAGAATAAAATGATAGAGTACAAGGGGTATATGAAAGACACTTTACCCAAGTAGGAGTCTTATTGTTCTTCCTATATTGGCATGGTTAGAAATTTAGATTTCTTACGATACTTAAAACGCTAAGATCCCTTATTTTGAGTCTGATAATGAATTGGGTATAATATTTGTTACCTTTCACCCAATATCGTATGAAATAAAAAAAATTTATGTTATTATTTTTTAGAAATATTACCATTTTTTGATAATTCTAAATATTTCTTTTTTTTTTTTTAAATTCCAATAGTTTTATTGAGAATTATTAAAAGCAAGAACATACATTAAATAGTGAAGTGGGTATATGTCCAAATAACAACGTTTGCCTCGGAAAGAACTGCCTTAGTACAAATGGGAGCAGCTTGATCTGCAGTTCTTCGAACGAAACCATTTGATGTTTCTTGCAAAATAATAAAAAGTATATGTTAAGGAAAGAAAAATAGACCATTTGATGTTCCAGTAAACAAGAGGGCACCACGAGCCTTATGAGACTGGCCACATGAATTAATTGGTAATCAATGATAAAGACTTTGAACTACCAAATTCTTTTGGATGTCTTTTGTGGGATGTGGAAACAAATAACTAAACATAAATTTATATCCGTTAACTGTTGTAGCAGTATAGACGAGAGAAAACGATATTGTTTAAAGTGAATTATAAGATCTTTGGAATACTTTTTTATTAATCAAACAGTTTCTAGTCGGTCCAAAAATTATTATCAAATAAAGCAGGTATTCCTATTTCCTAACATGGACTAGACAGATAGATGGTAGACACTAACCCTCCAATGCAATTGGTTGTGTGGTAAATCTGTTAAGCTTCAGAATTGGTAATCCATTGGTGTTGGGTTCAATGTGGTTACCATCACCACTTATAACGTATAGACGTGATATAATTTAATATCTTTAATCAAATCTATATATATATTAATATCGTTGAACTAAATTAATAAAAATTATTTTCGTTTAAGCGTTATTTTAAATTTGAGTCGTGATAACTATAAATATATTAAAATAATTGTTAAATAAATTTTATGATTTTTATAAATTTATCTAAACTGAATCACATTAAACTCATAAAGGTAGTGATCTAATAATCATGTGATAAATTAAGTTTTACTTTTTCAATGGAAAAAAATACATCTCAATTATATCCCCATAAGATATTTTGTTCATGGATGTGTCTAACAAAAAAGAAAAAAAAAGAAAAAGAAAAAGAAAGATAAGGAGGAGCTACTTTTGTAGACATTGATTATATATGGTTTTCATGGCAACTGAAGTTCTTTACTTGAGAGTGATGGTTTTTATCAGGAAAATTAAACAATAGGTCCACCAGGAGATTGATAGCTAGACAGGTATTTCTAGCATGGACTATAAGTCAATTATTAATTAATATAAATAATCAATTTGAGTAGACTATACTCTGTTGTATGCATGCAGCTCTGCGTAGTATCATCAACTGATCGACCAATTACTACAATTCCATGGTTGATTTATATATAAACATAAAGTAGCTACAGAGGACGACAACCCAAAAGTAAGAGTTCCATGAGAGCACGGCAACATTGCATATGCATATATATATCACTATCATTGTTTTTGGTTTCTTTTGGTATTCTCAAGATTAGATTGGAGATAGCTGGAGCAAAAATTCTCATTGAAGGCTCCTTTTGCTTTAGACGTATCACCAAGCTTTTGATTGCATGTTTCCTAGCGTGTGATTCTATCCAACTTCTTGAATTGGTCTTTTACGTTTTTGAGGTTGTTTGTGAATGAAGAGGGGAGGGTGAAAGAGGGTTAAGGAAGGATAAGCCTTAACCCTTTCGTACAGCTAAATAGTAAATTTTTCTTACATCTCAAATTGGAGTGTAAGGAAGGGGAAGAGGGGTTACCAATTTTTTCTTCTAATTATATCTTTATTTATAAATTAAAATTTTAAAATTACTCTCATTTGCTTCTTTTTTTTTTCTTTTCAAAATTTTTTTTCTGTTCTCTTTCTCCTCCATTTACTTCCTTTTTTTTTTCTTTTCAAAATTTTCAGATCTTGAAGAAGATATTTATGTAAGTTTCTATTTATTTTTATTTTTAATTTATTATTATTATTATTAATTGTTTTTTTTCTTTATTAATTGTTTATCATTGTTATTAATTGTTATAAATATAAAAAATAATAACAGTAAATATAAAAAAATAAATGTAAAAAATTATAAATATAAACATATATAGATATATATAAAAAATAAAAAAATGGGTGTAAAAATAAAAAAAATAAGTGTAAAAAATAAAAAAAAATATTTAAACAATAAATATAAAAAATAAAATCAATATTATTTTACATAACTGGGGGTATTTATATCTTTTAAATACCTAACTCTATTAATATAAGCTTTACCTCACCTCACTTCTTCCCAAACAACAATTCAGTAATATATTTTCCTCTCCTTTACCCTTCTTTTCCTTACCCTTCCTTACCCTTCCCATCATTACCCTTTTTTAATGAACCACCACCTCACTCCATCCAAACAGGGTGTTAATTGAACTTTAGAAGATAATATCATTGATTAAGTTTGTGCATATGTATTCCAACAATTAGTTCCACAAATAGTTTAAATGGTAAAAAGTGTAAACATCTAATTGGAAAAAATAAGATTCAAATTCTTCACTTTTCTTCTCTCCCATATGATATTGGAAATTTAACTACTTCACCCTTCAATCACATCTCTGTTAATTTTTTCTTAATTTTTTATTGTTACAGTTTAAAGTTTTTATTTCTTTCTAAAAAAAATACAAAACACATACGATACAAGAATAGGAACATGAAACGCTACTATTATTATTTTCAAAATAATTTTAAATTTATATTTCAAATAAACATGATGCATTTAAAATTACTAACTTCAAAAATCAAATTGAAATTATTGAAAAATGAAGTAAATTTCATCAATTACTTGAACTGTTTTTTTAATCATATGTATCCATTCTATTTGATAAAATTAGAAGCTGCTTTCGGCCTTTTCTTTTCCTATCTTTTCTTCCTCCTGCTAGCAGGATGACAAAGAATCCAAGATCCAAAAGCCAAATAATATGTTAAACATGCTATCTAATTTTCCACTATAGCTAAGCACGTAAATAAGAATTGACAGGCATAGGGCTAGGGCTGTAATCGAGCGGGGCCAAGCCGAGTTTTGGACTGCTTGGGCTCGGCTCGGCTTAATATACAAGTGTTCGAGCTCGGGCTCAAGCTCAATATAATTGAAAATTCAGAGCTCGAGCTTGTTTCCGAACAAGGCTCGATTTTTGCTCGTTTAAAGGCTCATTTATTGGCTCGTTAAGGGCTCGTTTGTGAGCTCGTGTGAGGGCTCGTTTGTACCTAAAAAAGAGGATATAACAATAATATACAAAGAGTATTAACTTTAAAGCATAAAAACAACATTATAAGCATATACTAAATAAGTAGCAATGCATGAAAATATTACAGTCATCCTTCAATACATAAAAGTAAAAAAAAAAAAGCAAATATTACAATCATTAATGTTTGCATTAAGTAGCAACAAGTTTGAAATATCTTGAAGCATGGAGAACAACAGCCCCACTGATAATAGTAGCCTAAAAACTGAAAAGAACATCCCCAAACATCAAAAACAGCAGCCTGGCGACAAAAACAGTAGCCCCATCACTGAAAACAGCACAAGCAGTTTGGAAACAGTAACTCCATCAATAACATTCACCAACAACAACAGCTACAACAACACATACAACATCAACATCAAAAGTAACATTTAATTTCACTAAAACAACATCTAAACACATCTAATTTTAGTAATAATAAAGCAGAAAATTAAGTTACCATAGGCAATTTTCAATTAGTTCATGAAGATAAAGGTAGTGTAATTTCCTTGAACTCCTTTTGATCCTATAAAAATAGCAAACACTTAGCAAATGTAAAACAAAAAATAAATATGAACTTTAAAACAAATTATATAATTTGAAATTACCTTTCTTTTTCTCTTTATCAAACAGACACAAATTCAAAAAGTTAAAATTGTTTGTAAACTAAAATGGAGAATGAACATTAAAAATGCAAATCAATCATTAGATATCCAAGTCAGTAATGCAAATCAGTCATTAGAAGAGCAAATTGGACATTTAAAAATGCAAATCAGACATTAAAAATGCAAATCAAACATGAAAAATGCAAATCAGTCATTACAAATGGAGAACAAACATTAAAAATGCAAAAAAGAATCGTTGACCTTGACTTTCTTTGATTAATCTCTCAGTTCTCAGTTCTCAGTTCACCTCTAAATTGGTAACATCTAAAAAGAGCAAAACTAATATTTAGTACAATAACCCATCCAAACTAACCAAAAATTGCAAATATGACTAAAAAAAAAAACACACACACACACACACACATATATATATCACAACAATTCATTAAGCAAAGAAGGAAAATGAAAAAAAAAATGGTGGCTTTTAAGCAGGCAGCATTATTTCAAGAGCACGAGTCACTTCATTCACCCCAGTGGCAAATTGTTGCTATACCACAATAAAAAGCAGATTATGGTATCATCAAACTATAATTAAAAATCAATTGAACGAAAATTAATTTAACAATTAAAATTGCGCAACAAGACCAGACCTTGAACCAAAATTTCTCAGGCAGTGAGTTCTTATTTGCAAGCTTTGCAGACTCTATTGCACATCAAATATTACAGTTCACATCAAGAAACTAAAAATGGAATCAGGATTTTACCCAAGAATCAGTTTTAGCAAACGGGCAAGACGCTCTCCTTCATAGCAGTTGGGTGATTAAAGGCCATACAGAAGCAAAGAAATTTTATTTAGTAAAATTGCATCCTAATTATAGTTAATTAATCAATTAATTATGTTTACATCCAACCAATGGTTGTGAGTGTATTATGTATATTGATGACAACAAAACATGGGAAGCATCGCAAAAGTACAAGTCTAAAGATGCCATACCCATATCACATTTAAAGAGAAAAGAAACAAGAAAATAATGCTAATCCAAGATTCATACCTGAACAAGAAATCGATGAGGTAAAAACTGATGGAAGACGCGAGCGCTATACCACTTGAAATGGCGAGATTAGATGAGACAAGTGTGGAGGTGGAGAGGCAGTGCAGGGCAAGCGGATGAGACAAATGCGAATCAAGGAGAGGCAGTGCAGATGAGACAAATGCGAATCGAGGGGAGGGTAGTGCAGGGCGATTCAATACAGCTGCTGAAGAAGAAGAAGGGAGATGGAGATGGAGATGAAAAATGAGAGAGGCAGCTAGGGTAAATTGAGATATGAGAAAATGAAGGAGGTGGTTGTTTGGGGTTAGAAGGGAGTTATAATATATTCAACATCAAAACCACATAGTTTCACTATGAAACTATGTAGTTTTGAGTTATATTATTTTATTATTTTTTGTTATATTAGTTTAATTTTAAAATTAAAATATGTAGTTTATATATTTTAAATAATAATTAGTAATTAGTATTTTTGTAATTAATTATTATTTTAGATTTTAATTACTTAATATCAGTATTAATATTTATTTAAAATATAATTATGTATCATTTTATTTTTTATTAGCATTGACAATCAATCAATTATATAGTTTATTGTAGATCAAAACTACATAGTTTTATATCCAATACTAAGTTTTATTATACAATTTTCATTATAACTAAATTTTATTTATTTAATACTAAGTTAGTATTATATAATATATTAGTTTTTAATTACAAATAATAATTTTGAGTTATACTTACTTAATATTAATACTAATATACATTCAAATCACTATAATTGATACTAAGTAGTTAATATTCAGTATTCTTATAGTAATTAATTGATACCCAATAGCTATAATTGATACTTAATCCACTAAGCATTTTAGCTATAATTGATATTCATGAGTTAGTAATCTTATAGTAATCTTAGTAGTTTAGTATTTAGTACTCTTATAGTTAATAGGCTTGTAAGTCAAATTTCTTTAAAATTAGTAGTAGTACTAACTAATAGCCAATAATTAGTAATCTAATCTTATATTTAGTAACATTATAGTAATTAATCTTTTTGTTTATAAGTGATCTTAGTAGTTAGTAATTTTAATAGTTAATTGATACTTAATATTTAGTCTTATGGTTAATAGGTAATCTTAGTAGTTAATTAGTAATCTCATTATTCTATCGATACTTAGCATTTTATATATATATATATATATATATTAAATTTATTATATAGTTAATTTACTATATAGTTAAATTTATTATATGGTTAATTTATAATACATTTACTTATTTTATACTAAACATTTTAGCTATAACTAATACACAATAATTAATAGTCTAATATTATAGTTAGTAATCTTGTAGTAATCTTATGTCAATAGGTGATATTAGTAGTTAACTTGATACTTAGTATTTAATAATTTTATAGTTAATAAGTTTATATGTTAAATTTAGCCAAAACTAATACTCCATAATTAGTAATCTAATTTTAGATTTAGTAACTTTGTAATAATCTTATAGTTAATAGGTGATCTTAGTAGTTAGTAATCTTAATAGTTAATTGATACTTAGTATTTAGTAATGTTATAGTTAATAGATTTATATGTGTCATATGATTTCAATATTTTTACTAATATAATACTATAAAATTAGTAATACTAAGCATTTTATCTACCAATAATTAGTAATACTTATCCATGGTAAGTATTGTAGCTACCCAACAATTAGTAATGCTAAGCATTTTAGCTACCAATAATTAGTAATCTAATTTTATACTCAGTATCTTTTTACTGATCTTATAGTTGGTGATCTTAATAGTTAGTAATTTGAATAGTTAATTGATTTTTAGTTTTTAGTAATCTAAAGTTAAATTTATTTTTACTTAATAGTAATATTATATACTAAAATTATACACATAGTTAAAATTAATATCATTAATCTTATAGTTAGTAAACTTGTAAACTTAATAGTAATATTATATAGTAAAACTATATAAATAATTTCATGTGAAAACTACACAATTTTTACTAAAATTAATAGTAAATTAGTATTATATATACTTTCTACTCTAATATATTTACTTGATATTAATTTTTTTCATGTTAATATTAATTTACATTATAACTAAAAAATAAGTAATTTTTTATTATAATTAATAGTTTTTAATTACATATATTTAATATTCATACTAATATACATCAAGATTATGTAATTTGTTTAATACTAATAATTGATATTAATACTAATTTATGTTATAAATATGTAATTTTTATTACAATTATCAATTTTTAATATATTTACTTAAAATTATTATTAATATATTACCATTAAATGATACTAAAATTGTATAAATAAATATGTTATCGAGTTTGTTCAAGAACATCTTAAACGAGTCTGTTCGCGAGCTTGTTCATGAACATCTTAAACGAGCTTATTCACGAACATTCTAAATGAGCTTGTTTACGAACATTCTAAACGAGTGTGTTCGTGAACTTATTCACAAGCATGTTCGCGAGCTTGTTCATGGACATGTTAATGAGTCTGTTCGCAAGCCTTAATGAGTCAAGCTTTGAGGTGTTTGAACTCTGTTTATTTATTTTTCGAACTTCAAAATTTTATTTGAATTTTGTTCGTTTAACTTAACAAACGAGTTTGAACGAGCTTCCAACGAGTCAAGCTTCAAGCCGCTCATGAATAGCTCTCTTCGTTTATACCGACATTCATTTCGTTTTCTTTTCTATAAATAAAAAGAACAAAATCCACATCAAAAGAAAGGAATGAATTTAACATTACTAAAAATAATCAAAGGAATAAAGCAAACCATTAAAAAAAAGACCCAAAAAGACAAAAAAAAAACTGATCAAAAGGGATTTATAGATGAAGATGATGATGAATGCTCAAAGAAGAGACAAACAATGAGTGGGATTCTCTGATCTATCTGTTCAGGTATACAACAACATCTCCCTCCCCACCATCACCCTTTCTTTACTGCCACATTCTTTTGTTTCCCTTTTTTCATCTTTTTCTTTTTAGACCCACTTTCTTTTCTTTTTCCTTTCTTTAAGATTTTGTCTAGACTAAATCATAATTGCAAGAAAATTCAAGAATTAAGAGACAACAAGACATTAGTCTCCTTCCATAATAAAAATTACAAGCCCTATTCCCACGCGCTCAGCTAGTGTGTAAAACACGCGACACCTAAGTGTTAATTATTAACTCAATTCAACTCGGGATGTATATCCTTGAGCAATCCTAAAACTTGCTGCATGGTTGGTCTCTTGCACGGCAACTCCGCCGTACAAAGGTACCCAACTCGGAGGCACTCCACCATCTCACTCATTGAGTCACCAACTAATAGTAACCTCGAGTCAAGCGCGTCTGCACCGCACCCTTCTTTTACTAATCTCCTGACCCACTCTATACTCTCTTCATTCCCTTCCTTACCGGTCAATATCTCAATCAGCACAACACCAAAACAGTATACATCAAACTCAACTCCACACTCCTGTCCGGTATTTTCATTTTTGGAACCGATATTTCGGAGCCCAAAATCAGCAACTCTTGGCTCGAGGGTGTCTGAGAGGAGGATATTGGAGGAAACGAGGTGGTCATGAGTGGAGCCAGCATGGTGAAGATAGGCGAGTCCACGGGCTACACCGACAGCAATACGGTGGCGCGTGAGCCAATTAGTTTTTTCCTCAGGCGAAGAGACGTGGAACCCAGATATATAGGGGTGTTCCCATGTGTCAGTACTCCAGTCTTCCACGTTGGGTCTGAGTGTGGGAAGCTCGTGGAGCCAACGGTGGAGATCACCATTGGCCATAAATTCGTATAACACCAGCTTCTCTTTGCCTGATGAGCAAAAAAAGTTGCAGACATGAAAAAAAGGACAAAAATAAAGTAATGAAACAGAGACATTATTTGATTGTTACTTTTGGTACTAAATTTGAATTTATGTTATTTCATTTTCACACTAAATTTCATGTAATTTGATGGGACCAACGATTTAATGCTGTTATTGCTTATCTATCTAATCTAATGGCGATGGGACCAAATCATACAGTTTTTTTAGGATGGTCCTTACATTAACTTTTGAAGGGAAATGACGAAGAGTGGTGGATTGAATTGTTAATTTCTATCAATGTCCTGGTCTAATGATAGAATGATGAGCATTCGTGGCCAAATCATACAGTTTTTATCCCTTTGGTAATGAAAAATTTGTATGGGTGTCACTGTGTAATAAACACTTCGTTACTATATGTGAGAAGGATAATTCCTTATACCGTGAATAGCGATATTTACAGTGATGCTACTAGTTCCAATAATTATATTTTTATCCCTTTATATATATATTAAATTATTATACGATAAGTTCATCCCTATATAATTTAAATTTTAGATTAAAAAATTAAAAAAATTAAAATTTAAAAATAAATATTAATTAATATTAAGAGAAAAAATAAAATTACTTCTAAAATTATTTTGTCGGCATACAACTCACAATATCCGAGTGACAATACCTATTATTGTTCATGTAGGAAATTATCAAATCGTGTCATGTAATTTTTGAAAGCTTTTAAAAATATAAAATATTTTAATAAATTTACACGTATTACTAAAATTATTTATATCGTAGATAACAACAGCTACCCGCTCGAAATTATTCAAATACCCTCATTCTACATAGATATCATAAAAATACTCACATAAAATTACTAAAATACCTTCCTCAAATAGATGATTCCAGTATTGGGGGTACAAAAAATTTTTAATAAAAAAAAAAATGTATCATGTCACTTCCTGCTATTTGTTACGGGTAGCCATGTGTATCACGTTCCCACCGGAAATTACCAAATTTTCCATTATTTATTTAAAATGATTTTTGGTTCACCATGGACACAAGCTAATAAGAACAGACATGCAGGATATATTGACAAAGCAAGAACAGAATAGAACAGGGACTAGAGACACAGAATAAAACAAGATCCAAAACTCAAAATGCAGCGAATGAAAGCTGCTTGTAAGAAGTGTAATCATGGCTAACCTAGTGTTAGATTTACGTGAAAACGCTTTATGTATGTTTGTATGTATATACTCTTTAGACTTTACTTGCAGAGTCAGACCATCAAATAACAAAAAAAATCTAACCCAGTACTACCAACACAGAGCAGCTTTGAATTTCAGTAATACCCGTGACTCCATTTAATGTTGTTAGGTCAATGCATTTAAAACAACAGAAAAAAAAAGTTTTAGCTTACCTGCAATGCAGTAACCACATAGCGGCAAAAGATTAGGATGTTTTAGCCTTGAAAGGCCTTCAAAAATGGCTACTGCTTCTTCATCGTTAATCGCTCTTGCATTTTCCAACACTTTGATTGCCACGTGGAGGTCTCCTTGTAGAACAGCTCTGTAAAGGGGTCCACATCTGCCTTCTGATAGGAGTGAGTCTTTGCCGAAGTGTGATGTGGCTGCTATCAGGTCTTTGAAAGTCAAGTTCATCAACGGTTTTGATAACATGATGACTGGTGCTGAAGTTGGTTCTTTTATGTCTGCTACCCATGATGTGCCTGATTCAGTCTCGAAGCTGAACGGTCCCGATTTGTCCATTTTGAATGGGAATTGGATTGGTGTTGAGATTGCCCATTTGTTTCTTGCAGCAATCTTTCTTCTTCTATGCATGCAAAATGCACAAATAGCGATGGACACAATGAAAAATGATGATATTGACGATACACAAATGACTATAATCTTGGTCTTCGATTCTGCATCGGATTTGGGCTTCTTAGGTATTGTGCTTTTGTGGATTGGTGGATGGTGTTTCTGTTCCGGGATGTTCTTGCTTTGAGGTGGGATTTGCTTTGAATGTGGCTTAACAGGGTTATTAACTGGGGTTTTTGAGGTAGTGAAATTGAACTTACCACCATGAATAAAAGCAGATTTTCCAAATTTGTTGGAATTGTTAGAATGGACAGTTCCAGTAAAGTTGTTTAAAGAAACATTCAAGAACTTGAGGTCATCTAATGGAGGGAAATCAGAAGGAAAAGTACCGTTCATAGTGTTGTTTGATACATCTAAATACTTCAATGAATGGAACCCTGAAATTGGCCTTATACTGCCTGAAATTTTGCAGCTGGAAATGTTAAGAGACCCTAGCTTGGTCAGGTTGGAAAAATCAGAAGATAAAGAACCAAGATTATTGTTTGAAAGATCAAGAACTTGCAAATTTGCAAAACCAGAGAGTTTACCCAAGCTTGTAAACCTGTTTGTGGAGAGATTGAGCACTTCAATGGAGGAAAAAGAACCATTTCCTAAATTGAGTTCAAACCCAATGCTCCCTCCAAGCATATTTTTAGCCAGATTAACTTCCTTCAATGTTTGTATAGACCAAAACCAACGTGGAACCAAACCTTTAATTGAATTGCTGGAGAGATCAATAACATTCAACTTGGACATGTTCTTGAAGTACTTCCATGAGACGGTACCATTCAAGTTTCTTGAAGGAAGCTTTATTTCTCGAACAGGAGGATGAGAACAGTTGGAATCTAGAGGAAGGAACCAAGAAAGGTTGAAGCCAGAGACGGACTTGAAAGCTCTAGACAGCAGTTCGAGGTCTCTATTACAGGAAGATTCTGATTCAGCCACAAGAGCAAGCAGTGAAAAGAAAAGCAAGAATTTGCAGAACATTTCCATTTTTCACACTTCAAAGAATCAACAGTTTTCACTTCTATTTCCCATATACTGAAAAAAGAGAAGAAGAAGAAGAAGAAGAAGAAAGCGAGTGTTATACAGGGGAAAAAAAAGAATCAATTAAAAAAAGAAAAGAAAGGTTGGTCCTTTATCTAGTGAAGTAGGAGAAGTAAACAACGGCGTTAAGTACAACAAAAACAGCAAGTGAAAAGCGTGTTGAAAATATAAAACCCCAAAACAAAACAAAGAAAAAAAAGGAAGAAACGAAATCGCCCTGAGATTCTTGCCGATGACTTAAATTATAAAGAGTTGATTTTTCAAGAGTGACTCTAACTCTATGAAGGACTCTTGAAATAGGAGGGAAATTTTTTTTAACTGTTGAAGTGTTCTAATTTTTTACCTTAATGGAGTGAGTAAGAGGAGATAACAGTTCGAACTCCACTATTCATAATTGGATGTCCAACTTTTTATTTGAGTTAGTCACCAGAGATAAACAGAAGGAAAATCATCCGTATTTATTAATATATAATATTTTGTGGGGTTCCTGCAACACGAACAATTATCTATAAAAATTATTTTTGTGTTTTCTTTTTTTTATGGGTACCAAGAAAACTTTGTAATTTTTATAAGTTAAAACTGTCCAAGCATCCGTGTCCATATTATTTACAGTCGGTAAAAAGTTTTAAACTCTTTCTATGTTAAGGTGGCTGCTCTTGTTATCAAATGGGACACATTTGTGCCATTATTAGCCTCCAACGGCAAAAAGAAGTAGAGTTTATTCATTAAAACTTTATAGGAGCAAAAGTGGGTCAAGTAAATCGACCCATTTCTTTCATGGATCTAGAAAATACTTTGCAGCAAGCAATGCTATGGTTGACTAATTTTCCCTACATTCATAAATACATGTTGGATGTTGTCGCTTGTTCCCATCTTTGGTTCAGTTTTCAGAATGCTTCAAAATTACCACGTAAATGTATTGTACTAATGGTCCAATAATATGGTCCGTCCACTCCATGTTTCATAAATATCAGCAATTAACCTTGTTTGTTTTTTTTTTTTTTGCAAAAAAAAAAAATTAATAATGCGTATGCAATTCCACAGAATGATGTAAAAAAAAGGATTTTTTTTGATATTCATATTACATGTAATATATATTTTAAATATCTTACATTTAATTAACAAAATGTGATATATGTTTTTTTTTTTTTTGAGCTAATAGAGGGAGGTAAGGTTCAAATCTAACTTTCTTCAAATTTGATGTCTATACCTTTTGTCACTTGAATTATTCATAGGAGACAAATATAATATATTTAATTATTGAAAAAATGTATTTCAAATATATAATATTAATTCAATTGCTACAATTTAAGGCCAGTCTCCCACTAGCTTAGTAATAGTAATAGAGGGTTTAACATCTTCGTAGGAGGATAAGCGTTCAAATCCTCCCCCTCCCACTCCAATAGTAAAAAAAATGCTACAATTTAAAAATTTACATTATTTTATCTTGTAATTGAATTCACTCAAGTTAATTTAATTGTTCAAATTTTTAAAATATTATAAGATACTAAAAATTATTATACCAAAATATTCACCCTTGGTATTTTTGTGTTGTTAGATTTTTTTACCATTTTTAATTGAGAAATAGGGAAGACGGATTCGACCCTAGGTCCTTTGAAATGTCTATACTATAAGAGTTTTAGCCATTAAATTAAAGCAACACTAGTTTATTGCATTCAATTTTCATGTGATCCAATTTAATGGATTGGAGAGATTAATTTGATCAATGGTAAACTCCACAAAATGTGGTTCAATTTTTTTTTTTTTCATTTGATCTCTATATTAAAACTTTTGAAGAAAAAATATGTAAAAATTTAAAAATTAAACTCATATCCGCTATCAATATTTTGACATGTAACAACTCATAAGCAGACTAGAGCTCATTCTTTTTTCTTTCTTTTACGAAATTACATATTGATTTTGGCTTGATTTGCTACGGTCCAGCTGTTGATTCAAAGGATTCTATAAGAGGGTTAGTTGGAGTTGGAAACAACTAAGGGTTGAATATGTATTAGCTTTTGAGTTGTACCTTAATTAATCTCAATCACAAGTTAACTAGTAATTAACTATTTTTTTTTTTTTACAAGAACATACATCTACCTAATCCTTTTGAGATAAGATTATGGAGTTAAAGCATCGCCGTTTTCATTTGTTTCTTAGCATGTTGATTTATATCTTATAATGCTAGTTAGATTCGTTCATCTCTTTCTTTTTGTCTTGTGGGTGTAAGATTCTTGCATCATCATGTTCAACTAAGCACTAACTGTAACTAGTTCCATAAAAAAAAAGGGCACTAACTGTTACCTGCCTTTATTGTCTGCTTGTCCCCATAAATATGTCATTCATGCACATTTGGATTTTGATTACTTTTGCCTCATCTACATCAACTAGCTACAGTTGTAAATGTATACCAATCTAAAACAAATTTACAACGCAATTAATCTAACATAAATTTGTATAATTGTGTAACGAATTTATTACAAATATATTTAATTATGCTCTGACATTTTACTTTTGCAAAAGTAACCCATCACTATGGGTGGGGGTGGTGAGTGGTGTGGCACCGTTCCATGTTGGATCAAAGATTTTAAGTTTAATATAATTTTTTCTTTTTAAATTTACAACGGCAGAACTTAAATCTACATTTCAAAATTTAGAATTTGAACATATATTTTAAAAAAAGTTATCATTTAACTACTCTTTTACCGATATTATTAAATTTTATTAATTAGTAAATATGGTAATTTTTCGAGTCTAAAACATTCTTCTTGTTTTGGAAAATAAAACATTCTTCTTTTTCAGGTCTAACATATTCCTCTTCTCTACTAACAATTGACTGGTATAGGCAGTCTAATTTTTTTTTTCAAACGTAATTGGGATAAATGTAAATTGAAATGTCCAAAATTACATTCAAAAGTTATAATTTAATAATATTTTCTTGAATTTACCACAATTTAATAAAGATTTATTAAACTCCACTTCTGTTTGCCTTAAAAAAATATACATATGAAGAAAAGTTGGCTATGGCTTCAAAAGCTGCGGCTCTTTTCACGATAACTCCCACCAATAACATAATTATCTAATTTGTGCAAAATTGACATTTTATAGCCACCAAGAGAATAGTGGAGGAAGTGAGCAAATATTGAAGGAATTAATTAGCCAAATAATCCCATCAATTATAGTAAAAATGTTATGGCAAAACAAGCCATGTGTACGAGTACGAATATAATACAGAAAAAGACAGTCCATCCTGCCTGGACGATTCAATTCAACAACAATTTGACACCCACATCATTCTTCCATGGGAGCTTAACTAAAAAGAAGTTTCAAACTCATCATCCCAGTCAAAGAAGCTTTCTTTTGCAGGATGATTGATTGAAGCACCATCAACATTGCCATATTCTGCCTTTTTGCATTAGAAGCTTCTTAAATTTAACATGTTTATCGATTTATTTTCTTAATTTATATACTGATCTTTCGAATTGTTAAATATTGATATTATTTTTTAGTGTTAGAATGGCATTTTTATAAGTTAGAAAATAAATCAAAATACTAAATTAGTTAAAATGTGTTCATAAATAATTTTTAGTAAATTAATATGTTAAAAATAATTAATTTATAAATTAAAAAAATAAAATATATTGAATTTAAAGAGCCACAAATATATTATTTTTCTAATATTATAATTTAACTAGGAAACCTTCAACATTATTAATTACATATTTAATGCACTCAATTTATTTTTTTTTTAAAATGCACTCAAATTTTTAAACATATATAAAATCAGACAATTATGAGTCATGAATTCGTCACACATACGTACAGAAAATCATTTTTGAAAGATGGAGAGTACAATGGAATGGACATAGCATCAAATACACTATTTGGGGATATGGCATTTCCTATATTGAATTGAAATTAAAACTATTAGCATTTCGTTAAAATCCAGGATAACAACGCATTCCCATGGACTAAGATGGTGCAGAGCAGGCAAACTTGCTCCACAGTTTTAGTCAGTGGGTGCTTCTAACCTACTCTCTCACGTGGCTTTTGGTTCATTTCTTTGTTCTTTTGCCTCTTCTTGATAAAATAAATAATTTGTTGAATTATTTTGAAGGTGTTGGATGGATCGCATATCACCTAATCCACATAATTCCAAAACCAACATTCCAAAAAGAATGACAACTAAGATTTAGGGATTATAAATAATTATAAATTCTACACTTCATTCAAGAGTATAACATAACAAAACATTACTAATCTATTTCATTATCATCATTTTTGACTAAGGTACTCTTTAAATACTTGATAGTACATTGGTGTGACAATATAAAATAGGACGAATGGAAGTGCAAGTTGAGATGTATATCACTTTACGAGTCCTAGTAAGTGAGTGGATGGGATGGTTAGGCTCTTGCCTCGCCAAGCGGGAGGTTTCGAACTGTTGATCTTTTCTCTGCATTTAAGAAATTTAATTTTTTAACAACTATTTTTAGATCCTGTAGAGACTCACTACGCCCCATCAATTAGTGAATGTGATAATCCACTTGAATTGTGCAGATATATACCTCTTTCTTCGTTAACATATTAGAAAACTTATACCAAGTGCGGTACTGGCATAATTCTCACAGCTCAGAATATAATTTTCTTTTTTGATCTTAGCTTGTCCTCATAAAGACTACTAAGTGTTAATTCACTTCATTGCTTACATCGTAATCAAGCTTGAACAAGAAACCCCAAGGAAGATAGAAATTTGTCTGTCTGGATTGATGTCTGATACATATACAAATCCAGTAACATTAAGTACATAAATGGGTACATGGTTTTATCACAATTCACTCATGCAAAGTCCAATTGCCAAGCGAATAAGTGGATTCGAGCAAACATTTTCAGTTTATGAGCTCAAAATATTAAAGAGCTCCATTTAACACAATTCCAGCACATATAGTCAGATATTCAGTTCCAAAGAGATAAAAATGATCATGAGAAGCATTCAATCAAAGGTGATTCCTACAATAGAACAGCAACTCTTCTCATATGCCAGAATGGTTCACTGATTGCCTAAAGCAAGATCGTGCCAAACATCTCCATCAACTTGCTGAGTCTCCTGATCTGATGGGGCAAAAATAAAAAGCAAATCCATAAAAGGTTAATACTTAATGATCAAATCAAGTGAGCATAACATGAACTGATCAACTGACTAAGACGCACCATTATGCTCAAATGAATTGTGCTACGGAAAAAATGACAAAAAACTATAAAAACTCCAGGCCCATGCTACTTGTTTGCTAGCATTTTCAGCATCCAAACAAAGGAAGGCCCCTCTAGTTAGTTAACCGATTGAAAATCTTAAAATCTTTTATTAGGTTCATAAACCATATTCATAGTTGCAGTCGTGCTCCTGTGCATCATGACACTTCTTGTATTTAGTAGAGTAACAAGTATCCTAAGAATTAGCTGTGACTATATCAAAAGGTTATCATTGCTCAATTTTGCTACTAACCTACCCTTGGAAGCTTGGAACAGACAAGAATTTTCCCTTGTATCATAAGGGCCAATTATAAGATGCTGCCTAGGAATACAAGATAAACATCAAATAAAGCAAAGTTAAACCATGCAAACCAGTTTAAAAGACATACTTGAATCCTCAGCGTCGTCAGTCCGAACAACAAGCACAGGTTGTAATGGTAGATCTGCATCAACATATAACTACAGTTTAAAGCAACAATTGAGTAAATCATGAAAAGAGAGCCAGTACACGGGGCGAAAATAAATGAAAAAGGAAAATTCAAAATGAAGCAATGCATGTTCAATAACTTGCAGTCTAACAATTCTATCTCATATCTTGGCATAGACAGCAAGCAAACACTTAAAATTTTGAGAAGTATAATGATTACCATCATCAGGCAGAGTGTCTCTCATCCACTCCTCGTCCACGATATCTATAAGAATACCCATACTTATTTCTGCCATTCTTGCTTCACTCTCCAGTAAAATAACCTTTCAAAGAAAACACTCGTTGAGGCATTTTATCTAACAGGTTGAAGGCGTAGATTAGATAAGTGATGAAAACACAAAAATGCATCAAAGAAAACACAAGTTAACGTCAATCAGCGAAACTAATAGCAGGAAATAAAATTGAAGCAAAATTAATAGCAAGGAATTGAACCAAAACTGGAGAAGCAAGACTGTTACCTAGTTGGGTTGGGGTTGGTTGACTCTTGGTCGGAACAAGAGTAGATGTTTACTTAGGACTGAACTGAAGAAGAAGAAGTGGTGCAGGGACAAGTTGTCCTTAGTAAACGACATGTCGTTAGATAGCGGGCTACAACTGGGCCGATTGAATCCATTTAAATTATAACACAACGTTCTGTGGCTCGTTCGGCCCAAATGGTTGCTTGGAGTGTGAGCAAAAACCTGTCCTAAACAAAGTCATTATTTTAATTAAATGAAATTTGTTTCTTAGAAAACACATTATGATGCAAAGATTATGATTTAGCAATTTTTTTTAGTTGGTCCATTGCCATAAAAGCTGGAAAGTGCCTTTCCCTTTTATTATTGATATGAAAATTGTAACAAAAGTATAGTTACAATTTTTTAAGCATTTTTAGGATAAGGATGATGATATTAAATTACACCCATTAATGTTATTCAACAATCACTGTACATATCTAGTCCGTTTAAAACATATGATAAAATATTTTATTATAGTGTCAAAACATTTAGTTAAAATTAGAGTTCAATCTTCTAACCTCATTTTTTTTTTCATTTTTAACCGTAAGATTTAGTTATTTATATTAATTATTTAAAAAAATACTATATACTATATAATTGATCTAATAGTTAAAGTGTTACTAGATACACCTAATTTCGTTTGAAATAGAATCTCTCTGCAAACAATCCATAATGCATTTTCAAAACAAGAACAAATATTGATGATTTTGGAGCAACACATTATAAAATTAAATAAGGTTATTGATGTAACATGTAATATTTTGTCAACTAAACACCATTTTGTTTAATTTTTCTCATATACCGACATATTTTTATTTTTATTTTTATTTTTTACTTAATAAATATATTTAACAATTTAAATAATAGATAAAATAAAAAAAAAGGAAGTGGCTAATATTTTTGCCATGATAGAAAGGGTCACCATTGACATCATGTATACAATTCATTGCACTCCTGTTCTGCCAACCCACAAACCACATTTACAATTTTTTTTATTATAATTATAATTTCAATTTTATTGATCTATCTTTTTTTTTTCTAATAGTTTGCCTAATCATCAAACGATCACCGACCATCATGTTGACTTCTTGCTGCCGTGCCTTCCTTATCATCAACACCGTGTACCCTTGCTTCAAGGGGATCCTTTAAAAAAAAAAAAAAAAAAGAAAGTAACCGACTAATAAAAGTTACACGTGTATCCTCAGAATCAACTCCTCAAAAAGCCCTCATCATTTTTTATCTCGAAACAGAAAAAAGGATCCAACGGTCAATTCACATCGATACACTTTGAATCAATTTTGGCTTTGCTGTACAGAATCACAACCCCAGGAGCCTACGTGTGGTGCACCAATACACGCACACAAGCTTTATTACACTAAGCTCCACGTGGCAGCAAGCAAAAAAGTCTTGACTGTTTGGTATGGAATTTTTATTTTAAGTTTGAAATTATTATTACTACTACTATAATAATTATTATTATTATTACTGGACGGAATGTGCGAACTTCAAGAATTTAATTTTAGAAAAAAAACCTTACCTTTCGAGAAATATCGTCCAAATAGCTCCTATCTCGATCCACATTTTTGATCAATATATAAATATCAATAAAAAATATATATATTTTAAATATATAAATTTATAATTAACATATGTATATAAAAATATGTATTTTTATTCCTACATTAAATTAAATCTAAAAAAAATATCTTTCTTAACACTTAACTAAAAAAAATAGTTTTTTTTGCTTTTAATATTATTTATAAACTAATTTAATATTATATAATATTGATATAAATTAAATATATTATTGCTATTGTTGTGAAATTATATGTCTAATTATTTAAAAATGTTTAATTTTTTTTCAACCAAAAAAAATATTTAATTAGTCTAAACAATTGAAAATAGTGGATTTTATTTTAAGTGAAATTAGATATTTTGTAATATTTTGACAATCAGATCAATGTGGAACTAAAAAATATTAATTGTACGTTGATGCATAATTTTTCAAAAAGCTGGGTGTTACTAGCTAATTTTTTTTTTTTTTTTTTTTTTACACTAAGAGGTGGAGAGGGGGGATTCGAACCCCTCCCCTATGATAGCTTACCTCATAAATGAAAAGACACAAAGTTATTCTATCCCTAGACAGAGAGGCTACTATAAATCTATAAAAAAATTTTAACAATTAATATATCATAATTCAAATTTAAAATACCCTTTAAATGAAAAATTTATGTAGACTAATTGAAAAGTATATGTGTCACTGGCTAATTGAATCAACAAAATGTAAATATCTGATAAACGCTTTATAGTATCATTATTTAGTACAATGAATTAATTGTGATATCATATGTTTCTTAATGATTTTATTATGTGCTATTAGTTTCTAGATACAAGACAACAACGCATTGTTAAAAAGAAAATTGTAGAAAACTAGCCATGGTCTGATGCGTAAATTTGAAGTGGTAATATAAACACCAAAATTTTATAAAATTTATCGACACTTTTTATGTTATTTAAAATGTTAAATAATTTTTTTAAATTGAAATAAAATTATTTAAATATTTAAATTAAATAAAATATATTTATAAATAATATTTTTATTAAGTTGAATGGTTAAAATAATTAAATTATAAGTTAAAAGGATAAAATGATAAAATTTAATAAGTTTAAGGAGCTAGGAAGGTATTAAGCCAAAAGTAAGACTTGCCAAGTCCACTTGATTCTCAATTTCAGTTAATAATATATTTTTTAATAAAAATAAAATTGCTTATATCATTTAAAATCCTCTTTTTATTTAACTTAAAGACTCTAACCTATGATAATAGGGATTCAAAATTTACTAAAGTTAATTAATTCACTTTTTTTTTCATGCATATTTTTATTTTCTATTAATTTTTTTTATTATCTAAATTTTATTATTTTATTTTTATAATATTAAAAAATTAAAATTAAATATTTTTAAAATAAAATAAAATATAAAATATAAAAAATACATTAAATTTAAATAAAATTATTTATTTTTTATATTAAAAATTTTTAAAAATATTTTTTGTTATATAGAATATGCTATTTATATTAAAAAGGAGAATTGAAAATGCTCCTATGTTGAAACCTTATATAAGCTGACGTGTCTTGTAATTAGAAGAAAAAGACATAAATAGAAAAAACTGACAAACTAATTTAATGATTTCCGAAATTACAAAAATAATTAATAATAATAATAATACAGAAAATGAATATATCATATTTCGTTATAAAGACATCAACATTATTTTCCTTTATACACTTTACGCCACTCAAAACATACAGAATCCTCCAAATTAAGCTCCTCTTCTTCTTCTTCATCTTCT
Source organism: Mallotus repandus (assembly GCA_949671775.1). NCBI lineage: Eukaryota > Viridiplantae > Streptophyta > Magnoliopsida > Malpighiales > Euphorbiaceae > Mallotus > Mallotus repandus. The sequence goes on along the minus strand of CATIWM010546639.1, from coordinate 2,935 downwards.
TCTTCACCTCCTTCAAAACAAAAGTTCAATGCCCTTATCATCTATCGCCTTTTTACCCTAAAATAAACGAAACCCAGTTCTCGAATCTGTTAAATTTCATCAAAGTTACCATCTTTTCATGTCTACCAAGAACCAGAACAACCCAACTCAAGGTCTTATTTTAGGTCGTTATGAGATCGGCAAGCTTCTTGGCCATGGAACTTTTGCTAAAGTTTATCATGCTCGTAATGTCAAAACCAATGAAGGTGTTGCAATTAAGGTTATTGACAAGGAAAAGATTCTTAAAGGCGGTTTAATCGCCCACATCAAACGTGAAATCTCGATTCTTCGCCGTGTTCGTCACCCGAATATAGTTCAGCTTTTTGAGGTTATGGCTACAAAAGCTAAGATCTACTTTGTTATGGAATACGTGCGCGGGGGTGAATTGTTTAATAAAGTTGCTAAAGGGAGATTGAAAGAAGAAGTTGCTAGAAAGTATTTTCAACAATTGATATCTGCTGTTTCTTTTTGTCATGCTAGAGGTGTGTTTCATCGTGATCTTAAGCCTGAAAATTTGCTTCTTGATGAGAATGGTAATTTAAAAGTTTCTGATTTTGGACTTAGTGCTGTCTCTGATCAGATTAGACAGGATGGTTTGTTCCATACTTTTTGTGGTACTCCTGCATATGTTGCCCCTGAAGTTCTTGCAAGAAAAGGGTACGATGCTGCCAAGGTTGATATTTGGTCTTGTGGGGTTATTTTGTTTGTTCTAATGGCTGGTTATTTGCCTTTCCATGACCAGAATATTATGGTTATGTATAAGAAGATTTATAAAGGTGAGTTTAGATGTCCTCGGTGGTTCTCTCAGGAGCTCACTAGGCTTTTGTCAAAGCTTTTGGATACAAATCCTGAAACTAGGATTACAATTCCTGAGATTATGGAGAATAAGTGGTTCAAAAAAGGGTTTAAGCACATTAAATTTTATATTGAGGATGACAAACTTTTTAGCTTTGAGGATGATGGACAAGGACAGCAACAACAGGATGATGCTGGTTCATCTTCTGATCAATCCCAGTCTGAATCAGAATCTGAATGGGAAACTAGAAGAAGGGTTAATACTTCATTACCTAGACCTGCTAGTTTAAATGCTTTTGATATTATATCTTTCTCACCTGGGTTTGATTTGTCTGGTTTGTTTGAGGAAGGTGGAGAAGGATCTAGATTTGTTTCAGGTGCTCCTATTTCTAAGATTATTTCAAAATTGGAGGAAATTGCTAGAGTTGTGAGCTTTACAGTGAGAAAAAAGGATTATAGAGTTAGTTTGGAAGGGTCAAGGGAAGGTGTGAAAGGTCCATTGACAATTGCAGCTGAGATATTTGAGTTAACACCAAAATTGGTGGTGGTGGAGGTCAAGAAGAAAGGAGGGGATAGAGGGGAGTATGAGGAGTTTTGTAACAAGGAATTGAAACCTGGTCTGCAGAAGTTGATGCAGGAGGAATCTGAAGCTGCTGTTGCTGCTCCTTCGCATGTACCATCGGATTCACGACTGACTTCACATTTGTCTTTGGATTCTACACAATTACCTACTGAACCTTTATCAATTGATCCTGCACATTTACCTTCGGATACTGAATAGAGAGAGAGAAAAGATAAGGGTATGCTTTTCTCTCTTCCATTGCTAATTTGCTCTGCTAAACCTTTGTATGATAGTTTCCTGTAATTTTTTTTTGGTTTTTCATTTTCTTTGATTTTTGCGTTGTGCTTCTCAGCGGATTAGCTGCTAATATATATATTTTGTTTTGTATTCTTGTATCGGGAAACGGTAGATTAGATTAAAGAGAATGAAATACACATTTCTGCTTATCTTGCAATTTGATGACAGTTTGTGTGTGTTCTACATTGTACATGAAGAAATTTTCTTTTGCTTAGTGCTCATAATGTACAAATTTTTATACAGTTGGGTCTTCAATAGCTTCTCGGATAAATTGGATTTTGGTACAAAAGTAGGAAGTGATCATTTGCTGATTATTTAACTTAGCTTCTGTATTCCAATTCTTTTAAACCAATATACAACTTATTCTTGGAGTGTTTTGAAACAGCTTGAGTTGGAGTTCATGCATATGTTATTTGAAATTGTAATTGATGCAGCTGGCTTTTTTTTCAATTTGAGTTGGAATTCATACACATGTTGTTTGAAATTATAATTGATGAAGCTGGCTTCTTTGTTCTTTTTAATGGACAGAAACATAATGGATGGTGACAGAAACATAATTGATCGTTGATATATGAATTCTATACATATATTACACGAAGGCTGAAGGTTATCAAGTGAAAGAAACCATTTGCTATATATTGTTTACATGAAACCATACTTGAATGCATAACAGTACTCACAGTCGACAGAGTTGGAAGATACAAGACATGTCGAAAGTTGAATTTGTATTATACCAATTGTTGGATTTGTTTGATTAGGTAAATGGGAACTTTGATAACTGAAATTTGATCTTTCAATTTCACTGGGAAATTGAGTTGAAGAATTTACTGAATTAAAGGCAATCTAATGTGTTTGTAGTGGTTTTTCTGGAGTGACATTTATCTTTTCTTTTGGTCTTTCTAAACCCCATGTTCGATTGTGCTTGCTTAGATGCATAAAGTTCATTTTCCTCATTCCCTGAGTCCTGCAGCTTGAGATGCTAAAAAACAGATATTAATTCATGACTGAATGTGTTTGTGGTGGTTTTTCTGGAGTGACATTTATCTTTTCTTTTGGTCTTTCTGAATGTGTATCATATTTTCTGTAAGAGGAAGTGGCACCTCTGCCTTTCTGTCTACTGTCTATATAGTCTATTCAATTTTTATCAGAAGAGTCCCACTTCTATATGCATCTAAGGTGTTTTTGTCAAAAATGGTCTTTTAATAGTTGCAAAAAAAATAATTTTTTTAGGGCTGTCCGTAA
>CATIWM010546616.1:0-15113 GCA_949671775.1 Mallotus repandus | reverse complement strand
CTTGGTGTTTCTTAGGTCCATCAGACCCTGTTTTGGATTATCATGTATTATCTTTATTTTTCTTTTAATAATATTTGAGGGGGGAGTGCAACACATGAAGTAGATGACCTTTGGTTGCTAGCCTAGCTAGGATGCTTTGGTTCATCATCTGATGCTTTTTCTCCCTTCCATTTTTATCAAAAAAAAAAAAACAAGTGTTTTAGATGTAGTATATATAATTAAAGTATTTTATATAAAATAAAACATATGTATTTTAAAATAAGAATTTTTATAAAGAGAAAAATGTAACTAAATAGATGAAAAATAAAATATATTACATTAATTTTATTTTCTTTAATATTTATTGCCATTATTTTTAAATATAATAGGATTTGTGTTGAGAACTATTAAATTATTATTGGAGTATGTATAATAGTGTTTTAGTTAAGAAAATTTTAAAAAATAGAATTTCTAATGGTTTAGAAAATATGATTAAGTGATTTGAAATTAAAAAAGAATTTGAGTAGTATTGGAATATGTATATTAGTGTTATAGTTAAAAAATAATAGTAAAAAACTATAATAAATATTTTATTAATAATAAAAACTAGAATTCTTAATAGTTTCACACATTAGGTTTTAGAGTAAATAACTAATATGAAGATAGACACTTGTCAATTTTTTAGCTTAATTACTTTAGAGCTCAACATTTAATATATATATATATATATATATATATATAGACGTATATCTTTATATACTGTCAAGAATAAGGTATATGTAGAGAGAAAAATATATTGAAAGGTTTCTGTATATCATAAGAGTAAAATTACAAAGCATATGTATATCTTTATATACTGTCAAGAATAAGGTATATGAAGAGAGAAAAATATATTGAAAGGTTTTTGTATATCATAAGAGTAAAATTACAAAGCATATATAGACATGTATAAGATTATATAAGGGATTACAACATATGGTAATAAGGAAAGTCAACTGCTATAATACAACAATATCTCTTAATACTCTCCCTTAAGTTGGAGAGTGAATATCACGAAGTCCTAACTTGTCATGTAATGTTACAAACTCTCTTTGCCTAAGGCTTTTGTGAAAACATCTGCTAGTTAGAAGCGCGTAGGAACATATGAAGGATTGATCATTCCAGCTTGCAATTTTTCTTGGACTATATGACAATCCATTTCAATATGCTTTGTCTGTTCATGAAAAACATGATTTGCTACAAAATGCAATGCTGCTTGGTTGTCACAAAATAATAGTGTAGGAGATGTTTGGGAAACCCTTAAATCTTGTAAAACATGTCGTAACCAAGTCAATTCCAAACAAGTGTTAGCCATAGCTCGATATTCAGCCTCTGCTAATGATCTAGAAACATTTGCTTGCTTCTTAGATTTCCATAAAATGAGAGAACTCCCAAGAAAGATACAATATCCTAAAACTGACCTCCGTATAACACGACAACCTCCCTAATATGAATCGTAAAAAACCTTTAAAGCAAGGTTATTGTTAGAAGGAAGTACTAAGCCTTGATCGGGAGTACCTTTGATGTATTTGAGTATCCGAATAGCAGCATCCCAATGTGGTTTTTGAGGTTCATGCATAAATTGACTTAATGTTCGAACAGAATAAACTATACCTAGCTTTGTAATGGTTAGATATATCAATCTTCCAATCAATCTTCTGTATTTAGTTCTATCATTGAGTAATTCTCCATATATAGGAGTGAGTTTCAAATTCTGCTCCATTGGGAATTTGTTTGGACGAGCACCTATAAGACCTGAATCTTGCAAAATGTCCAATGCATATTTCCTTTGTGACATGAATATTCCATTTTTAGACCGTGAAAACTCAATACCCAAAAAGTATTTCAACTCCCCAAGATCTTTAATGCGAAAATGATTGAGAAGAAACCTTTTAAGGTTTTGTATTTCTTGCAAATCATTTCCTGTCAAAAGGATATCATCAACATAAATAAGAACTGCAGTGAAAGATGTACCTTGAGCTTTTGTAAAGAGGGAATAATCAGCTTTTGATTGTTGATAACCAGCTTTCTAAATAGCATTTGAAAAAGTGGAGAACCAATTTCTTGATGCTTGTTTGAGTCCATAAAGGGACTTACTAAGTCGACATACAGTGTTCTCTCCCTGTCGATGGAGACTAGGTGGTGCTTCATGTATATGACTTCATGTAAATCACCATGAAGAAAAGCATTTTGGACATATAATTAGTAAGTAAACCATTTTGAAGCAACAACAATAGTAAAAAGGCAACGGAGTGTAGTGAGATTGGTTGTAGGAGAAAATGTTTCTTGATAATCAACACCCTCAACTTGAATATATCCTTTAGCAACAAGGCGAGCTTTGTACCATTCAATGGTTCCATCAGACTTGTACTAAATTTTGTATACCCATTTACAACCAATTGGTTTATGGCCATTGGGCAAAGGAACTAGACTCCATGTGTTATTTTTTTTTGTAATGCTTCCAATTCAGCATTCATGGCTTGTTGCCAATTTGGATCAAGGATAGCTTCAACATATAATTTGGGGCTCAGTATGACTTGTAATGTTAGCTAAAAAAGTGCAATGGGCAGGAGAGATGCTAGAAAAGGAAAGGAAATTAGATATACGATATTGTGTACCTTTTAGAGAACTTGAGTCCAAGGTAGAACGATTGGCTTAAGGAGACATTATATAGTCTTTATGCCATACTGGTCATTGCTTGATACCAGTAGATTGTCGTGATAGAACTGTGGTAGGATCTGAAGTATTTGAATGGGTTATATCAAGTTTTATTTAAGGAGTTGTGTCTATTTGGTTAAGTGGAGTGGGCACTTGTGTTGTGGTTATAGGATTATTGGAGTTCAAGGACTTAGTTTGTTGAGTTGGAGGAGATGGATTGTTTATGGTGGATGGTTCATTATGAGTCTAGCTTTGTGTAATGGCAAAGGAATCATCAAGTGTCATATGAGTTAGGTGTGGTAGAGTTAGAGTGTAAGAGAAAGGAAAGGTGGTTTCATAAAATCGAACATCTTGACTAACAAAGAATTTTTTAGTATCCATGTCATAAAGCTTGTAGCCCTTTTGACCAGTAGGATACCCAATAAAGAGACAACATTTGGCATGAGAATCAAATTTATTTTTTAGATGAATGACTGTTGCATAACACAAACTACCAAATACTCTTAGGTGATCAAGTAAAGGTGCATGTTGATATAACAACTCAAAAGGGGATTTTTTAGATAATAATGGTAATGGGAGTTAGTTGATAAGATAAACAGTAGTTAAGACATATTTACCCCAAAAATCCAATGGTAAGTGAGATTGAAAAAGTAATGCACGATGGCAATGCTTTCACTCGATAACTACATTTTGTTGCGGAGTGTAAGTGCAAGTGTGTTGATATTCAATGCCATGAGAATGAAATAAAGTTTTCATGGATAGAAATTTAGAACTATTGTCTACTTTGATGGCTTTAATATGGACATGAAACTGAGTATAAACAAAATGAATGAAGGATCTTAACAAGTGTTATATTTCATATTTATGTTGCATAAGAAATATCTATATGCACCTTGTAAAATCATCCATAATAGTAAGAAAGAAATGAGCTCCTGAATGTGTAAGAACTTTATGTGGTCCCCAAATATCACAATGTATTAAATCAAAGGTAGCATGAGTTGATATAGAACTTAAAGAAAATGGAAGTTAGGGTTTAGCTGTTGGTAAATGTACATACATATATGCAAAAGAATTAGAGTGGTAATCAAGCAGAATGAGCTCATAATCCATGTGTGCAAAGGAACAAAGAAAAAAACTAAATAACTAAGTTTAATTATTTACAATTATGTTGACTATTTTTGTTAGCCCCTCTCAAGCTAGAGCATATATATCTTGTATGTTCAGCTTGCATATAGAGTGGTGAAAGGTAGGATCAAGGAGAGCCTTGGTGAAACAGTCCGCCAGTTGATGTTAGAATCAAACAGGAAAAAGATGAATGAGACCCTGAGTTGTCTTCTCTCTTATAAGGTGACAATCCAACTCAATGTGCTTAGTACATTCATGAAAGATTGGATGGTGAGCAAGGTGAACAGCAGATTGATTATCACAGTAAACTATAGCTGCTCTGGTATGTGGTTGATGGAGATCAGTAAGAAGATGATGAATCTATTGGATTTCACATGTCACTGAGGCAATGGCCCTATACTCCGCTTTGAAAGATGATCTAGAGATGGTTTGCTACTTCTTGGACTTCCAAGATATGAGGGATGATCCTAAAAATATGCAAAATCCAGTGATGGATTTTTTAGTATCTGGATAAGATCCCCAATCTGAGTTAGAGAAAGCCTTGAGCTGACATGAAGATGTGGTAGAAAAATGTAATCCCTGACTAGAAGCACCCTTTAAATATCTTAAGACATGATGCGCAGCTTATTAATGATTAATGGTAGGTGCCTCCATGAATTGAGATAGCTGCTGGATAACATAGGAGATGTCTAGTCTGGTGGTGCACAAATAGAGTATTCTTCCAACATGTTTCCTATATGCAGTGTGTCAGATAGTGGAGTGGAATCATTCCTTGCTAGCTTTCCTTTGATAGTAAATGGGGTGCTTAGAGGTTTACAATCTATAAATCCAGTTTCTTTGAGTATATCAAATACATATTTGTGTTGAGACATGTTGATTCCAGTAGAGTTACGAGCAAACTCAATTCCAATAAAGGAATTTAGAGAGCCAAGGTCATTGATAGTAAAAGTTGCATGGAGAGTATCTTTTACCTTATTAATTAAATCAATATGAGTGCCAGCAAAGAGCACATCATCGACATATATAAGAAGAATAGTAAAAGAACCTCTCTTAGCTTGAGTGAACAAAGAAGGATTAGATTGTGATTGCTTAAAACCTTGTTGTAAGAGAAGAGAAGTTAACTTTAAGTTCCATTGTCAACTGGCCTGCTTCAGTCCATATAAGGACTTAATTAATTTGCATACTTAATGGTGTTTTTGTGGCTGATAACTAGGTAGTAGTGTCATATATACATTTTTAGTCAAATCTCCATGTAAGAAAGCATTGTTAATTTCCAATTAGTGAAGGTACCAATTGTTCATTGCTGCAAGTGCCACTAGTACCTTGTTAGTTGTCATTTTTACCACAAAGGAGTAAGTATACAAGTAATTAACCCCATTTTGCTGTGCATACCCCTTCACTACCAAGCGTGCCTTGCATCTTTCGACGGATCCATCAGGGTTGTATTTTATTTTATAAACCCATTTACATCCAATTGGACGCTTGCCAGCAGGTAGTGATGTCAATTTCCATATTTTATTTTTCTCTAAGGCCTTTATTTCAGCGTCCATTGCACTTCTCCAACACTTGTGTTGGATGGCTTCATTGTAGGAGGTTGGTTCAGTCAAGGTATTGAGATGAAGTGCAAAGTTTTTATATAAAGGACTGAGCTTATGGTAGGATATTTATTTGGTGATGGAGTGAGGTGTGGTGTAAGCATTGGAAGTAGGCTTCAAGTTCGGCAGATCATGATCATAATCTACTAAATATGCAGGTTGGATGATGTTTCTATTAGATCTTCTTAAAACTAGTGTGTCTGGACGCATATGTAGTGTTGTTATATCTGGTGGGTTTGGTTTAAGTGAGCTTTGGTTTAGAGTAATGGCTAATTCTGGTATGGTATCATATTCTGGAATGGAGATTTCTATTTCTGGTAGGTTATTTGGTTCTAATGTAGTGAGTATATGAGGTGAAATAAGTGTGGAATGCTTTTATAATGGGAAAATGGTCTCATAAAACACAACATTTCTAGAAACAAAAATTTCATACGTGTTTAGGGTATATAAACAAAAACCTTTAGTATTTAGAGGATATCCAAGAAGATGAATTTATGAGCTCTAGGATCAAACTTAGACCTAATTTGAGAAATAGTGGCAGTATAGCAAAGGCATCCAAAGGATTTCAAAGAACTATAGTCAGGAGGTCTCTTATGTAGTATTTCAAAAGGGTTCTTGTCATTTATCATAGGTGAAGGAATTCTATTTATCAAAAACATAACATGAGAGACACATATGCTCCAAAAATGCAATGGAACATTTAACCAAAATTTCAAGGCTCTAGCAATATTCGTAATATGTTGGTGCTTTCTTTCCACCACACTATTCTATTTAGGAGTATACATATAGGTGGTTTGATGCACAATCCCTTTAGAGGCATAAAACACAGGCATATCAAATTCTAACCCATTGTCACTTCTAATGCATTTAACTTTAGTTTTGAATTATGTTTCCACAAAGCCATAAAAGTGTTGCAAAAGCAATTTGATTTTAGATTTCAATTTTATAAGAAAGAACTAAGTATATCTACTCTTGTCATCAACAATTGAAAGAAAGTACTTGAAATTGTGAAAGGAAGCAATATAGGCAGGGCTCCATATGTCTACATGGATAAGATAAAAAATTTCTTTACTAGAAGTAATGCTTACAGGGAATGGAGGTTTCTTCTGTTTAGTAGAATGAAAAACATCACAAAAACTATGAGGTGGCATAGAAATAGAGTTATATATAGCTTGAAGTAGTTTAATTCTAGAATTGGAGAGATGTACTAATCAATAATGCCAAAGATCATCCTTGTTAATAGAGGAAGTGGGAATGTGTTGACTTTCAATAGCAACTACACAAGTTGAGGTATGACTGTGTGAGAATGACTGCTAAGGTGATTGAATCAATTAATAGAGACTATGGTATTTTTCAGTTAATCCAATCCTCCTCCAGTTAAGAATATCCTGGATTATGCAAGGATTATGATGGAAAAGAAAACAATAAGGATGTGCTTTAGTCAATTTCCTAATAGATATAAGGTTAAAAAAAAAAACGGGGAACAAACAAGACATTATGGATAATAAGAAAGGGATTTAGTTGGACTGTGCCTCTATGTGTAGCTTGAATAGTTTGACCATTTGGCAGATGAACATGAACATTACTAATTGGAATAGATGAAACAAAATGAGATTTATAATAAACCATGTGATCTGTTGCTCCTGTGTCAAGAACCCAATCTTGTTTGCTAAAGATAGGACTAGAAGAGATAGGACTAGGAGTACTGAGACAATAATGTTTACCTGAGTCATTGCAATCGTTTGGCTTGAAGGAAGAAGATAAGGTGTTGGCTTAAATTCTTGGTTGTGTGTTCCTATTAGTAGTGCCCAATTTACTTTAATACAACAGTGCCATTAATTATGAGTACTGATCTACAGTCAGTTCTATGGACTTGCTGTGAGAAATGGATCCTTCACCAATAGGAGTATTTGACAACTTTTTTGTTGTACTCATCTGTTGGTTTTTAATCTTTTCATTTTGGCTATCACCAAAGGCTGTATTAGCATGATTGTTTGTCTTAGATCCTCTTTTATATCCAAGTGGATACCCATGTTTCTTGTAACAAACATCCACTGTGTGGCCCTGAGATCCAAAGTAAGTGCACACTGGTTTCGGCCCACTGTTGAAGTTTTAATATCTTCTTTGGTTATTACCTGAAAAACCTCTTGAGGATTCAGAGAAACTTTTCCCTTGATTGAACTGAGCACTGTTGTTAGGAACTTTGCTAATGAAAGCTACTGGTTCAGAAGCATAGATTGGATTCACATAAACTCCAAGTTGCCTTTCATGCTGAATCACCATTGAGAAAATTTTATTTATAGCAAGAAGGGGCTTAATTAACATGATCTGAGATTTGATAGTAAAAAATTATCATTGAGACCCATAAGGAACGGAATCACATAATCATTTTCTTAATATAATCTAGCCACATTTATAGCTCCACAACTACACTTAGGATTGCAAATGCAAGAAGGCAAGGGTCTGAGATTAATAAATTCATCCTAAAGAATCTTCAACTGAGTGAAATACTCCGAAACGGAGAGACTATTCTACTTTAGAGCATACATTTCTTCTTGTAAGTCTGATAATCTATATAAGTTACTTTGAGCAAATTGATCCTTTAGATCCTTCCATATATCCAAGGCATTGTCAATCCATACTACACTTTGAGCTATTGAGGGAGACAAAGCTCGAACGATCCATTGTACCATAAGAGTATTGCATCTTTCCCATGCTGAAAAAGTAGCATCATCAGTAGCTGGAGTGGGAATACTACCATTGACAAACTTCCATTTGTTCTTTGAAAGTAAAGCCATATACATTGATATTGCCCACTGATGATAGTTAGATTCATTAAGAAGAGATGGAACTAAAACTAGTGATGGGTTTTTGCTAGGGTGAATATAGTAGGGGCTTGAAGGAATATCTTTCGGTTTAGTGGTAGCAGTAGCAGCAGTTATGGTAATGTTAGCAGCCATGAAGGAATAATAAGATTATGATCAAGAAAAAGGTGATAAATTTATGATTCGAATAAAAAAAAAAGGAATGTTTTGGAATCAAGAGAAGATGAGCTATTTGGATCTATAAAAATATTGAGGGAATGAATGAAACAATAAATGGGTATAAGCTGTGTGGATAGCAGGAAAATGACTAAGAAAGGACAAATAAGGACAGCATGGTCTCTAATACCATAACAGTAATGTGAATTAAGAGAATTTATCTTCTTGTGTTAGCTGTTGGTAAATGTACATATATATATATATGCAAAAGAATTGAAATGGTGATCAAGCAAGAATGAGCTCATCATCCACGTGTGCAAAGGAATAAAGAAAAAAACTAAATAACTAAGTTTAATTATTTACAGTCGTGTTTACTATTTCTATTAGAAGTCGAGTTTGCTTAGCCATAGGACAAATAGTACAATTATTATCATAAGAGAAACTATTTGAAGGCAACAATGAAGAAACCTGTTTGAGACGGAATGGTGATGGATGACCAAGACGCATGTGCCAAAGATTTGAAGAATGAGAGTCTTGATGAGATGTAGGCGTTTTCTTTAACGGTGACATATAGTATAGACCATTGTATTGTTTACCTGAGCCAATCATCTTCCCCGTATTCTAGTCTTGCAATACACAAAAAGAGGGAAACAAAATGGCACAACAGTTTAGAGCATTGGTAATTTTGCTTGCAGATATCAAATTTAATAGACAAGGATTATAAATATTAAATAATAATTTTATTTTTAAATTAATTTAATTATAATAAATGCCAATATATAAAAAAAATTACAATTCAAAATTATATAATATATATATTAAGAGATATTGTTGTAATATTGTAGTTGACTTTCCTTGTTAGCATATGTTGTAATCCCTCTAACAGAGGATAATCATGATTTCATAGGCTAGGAATTAAATCTAATTTATTTCCTATATTGTCTTGTACAGGTCTATATATGCTTTGTAATTTTACTCTTATGATATACAGAAACCTTTCAATCTATTTTTCTCTCTTCATATACCTTGTTCTTGACATGGTATCAGAGAATTGTTCTGGTGTCTGGTCATTTTTTTAGCATACCAAGCAAATAATATGGCTATTGAAGAAACATTTGATTCTACAAAAACCCACTCAAACACCAACAACATGAATCCTACCATAGACCCATCAAACTTGTACTTTATTCATCCATTAGATCAGCCTAGACACACACTTGTTCCAACAAAATTGAATGGTCCAAATTACTCATCATGGAGTAAATCTATGATACATGCTCTCATAACCAAGAACAAAATTGGTTTCATCAATGGATCCATCCACCCACCTTCAGAAATTGAAAAATCAGTAGAATATGCCATATGGAATCAATGCAATAGTCTGATTTTTATCATGGCTTACTCATGCAGTTAAACCTAAATTGGCCAAAGGAGTCGTTCATGCCAAGTCAGCCCAACAAGTATAGGAAGATTTCAAAGATCATTTTTCTCAAAAGAACACACCGACAATATATCAAATCCAAAAATCTTTGGCCTCTTTATCACAAGGTACCATGACAATTTTGGAATACTTCACAAAGAATAAAGGTCTTCAGGATGAACTGGAGACTTATCAAATAATTCCCATTTGCAATCAGATGAAAGCACATAATGATCAAAGAGAAGAAGATAGATTAATGCAATTTTTAATGGGTCTGAATGATACTTACAACCATGTCCGCACTAATATCTTGATGATGTCACCATTGCCTAATGTATGCCAAGCATACTCTCTTGTTATCCAGGATGAAGTGTAACGACAAATGAGCTAAGAATCAACTGAAACCTTTTCCATTGCTGCTACTATTCAAAGCTGAATAAATAGTTCCTCAAATAATTACAAAGACAAGCACTGTGATCATTGTCATATAGAAGGCCATAAAATTGGAAATTGTAGGACTCTAAAATTCCATTGCAAATTTTATGATAGAAGACGTCATACAAAGGAGCATTACAAACATAAACATGGCACATGGGTTCACAATAATACAAAGAGTTAATAATAATCGACAGAATCAATCACAGCAGCAGCAACGTGGATCTCATAATAATTTCTCTCCAGTTGCTAATGCTACAAACTCTTCTCAATCAAACATCAATCTCTCCAATGCACTGGATTCCTCAAAATCTCTCTATGGTCTCTCAACAGAACAACTTCAACAACTTGCTCTTTTTTTCTTTATGATGTCTCCAAATCACGCTTCTGGTAATAGCAATGTCCATGCAAATGTTGCAGGTATATTCCCTTTTTCTATTGTTTCAATCAATTCTGCCTTTACAAAACCTTGGATTTTGGATAGCGGAGCTACTGATCATATTATTTCTAACCCCTTATCCCTCACACAAACAAAGTCTCCATGTATGCCTGTTGTTAATCTACCAACTGGGTCATTTGCCCCCATCACTTCAATAGGGACTGTACCATTTAATTCAGACATTACTTCAAATAATGATTTATGTGTTCCATCTTTTAACCTAAATTAAAAAATAAATAACCAAATTAATTAAACAATTATCTTATAATATAATATAAAAATTAAATAAATAATCAAATTAATTAAAAATTTATCTTATAATTTAATATAAAACTCTAAAAAAATATTTTATTATAAACTGAAAAATATTTTTTTTAATTCTTCATAGAAAATGAGAACTCTAATTTTTTTTTTAAAAAAAAATAATTTTCTGTAAGTAAACAACCCCTTAAACTTTTTAAACTTGATCTATTTGATTCTTCAACTTTTAAGTATTTAAATTTCATTTTAAATTCATGACATTTTTAGTTCAATACTAAATAGTGCAAACAAAAGGTTATTTTTTGTTAAAAAATATTTTTATTTTAAAATGTGCAATAAAGTTATATTTAATAACATATTCAAATTAATTAGTTTTTGAATTTAGTGAGAAACTAAAAAGATATTGATGTTTGTTATTTTTTGTAATTGGAATAAATACATTTGACTTAGCTAATTATTTAGCAATATTTTTGCGGTGAAATAATTTGAAATAATCGAATGAATGCTTATAAACGTAATTTTGTTATTAAAACAATACATATTTCATAAATTGTAGAGAAAGTAAATAAATAGTTCATAGTCAATAGATTGAGTATAATCCTTGTAAGTTCATAACATAATATTTGATGGTAACTCAGTTTTGCGCGGGAGAGCATATATCTTTATAATGTTTTAGTATAAATAATAAAATATATAATAAATTATAAAATAATAATTTAAGCAAGTTAATTATCTTTCTAAAATAACATTAGAAATAAAAAACGATAAATTATATTTCTGAATAAAAAATAAATATATCCCATGCAAATGATTTTTTTAATATTTATTTTTAAGTTGACTTTGTGTTCATGTTTTGTGTCTATTGAATGAGGTTTATTGTATAAATGGTACCATAACTTTGACTCATGTTTTAAAATGGTACTAGATTTTTAATTTTTTTTCTTTTCAGTCCCTTAATTTCTATTTTTTCTCAAATCATAGTCCTTTAATGATTTCCAATCAAATTTAGCATACGTAGCAGCTGAATAAATATATTTTTTATATATTCACCATGTAAGCATCCAATTAACTAGCCTAATCATCTTGTAGACTGCATAAAATAAAATTTGTTAAATTTTTATTTTATGGGGCCCACTAAGAAAATTTGTTCTATGAGGCCAACAAGATGATTAATCTGTTTAATAGGATGTTTACATGGTGAATATACTAAAAACATGTTTATTCCAGTTGTCACGTATGCTAAATTTGATCGGATATATTTGAGGTACTTTAATCTGAAGCAAAAATAGAAATTGTGGTATTAAAAAGAAAAAAAACTTTAGCAACTGAAAAGAAAAAATTAAAAATCTGGTACCATTTTAAAATATAGGGCAAAATTATGATACCGTTTGTGCAATAAACCCCTATTAAATGACTTCAAAAGTACCTGACCCTAAATCTTGACCATCATTTGCTAAGATGATAAGCAGGCGTGGAATTATGTCCATGGCAATTCAAATATATTTGTAATAATGTTATCTTATATATGTAATTTAATCACACATAGTGCATTGTAATTTATAATATCAAAATTCATGTTGTAATAATTTTAATGGAAAAAAAAAAACAAATCCACATGCACACAATCTTCCACTTCCCCTCCTTTCAAACAATAACTAGTTAACAATATAATATATTGTTAAATTGAGAAAACGAGAGATTGATTTCCATGTTATCTTTCTTGATTCATCTTCAGATTGACAATGCCGAGTGCTGAACTTTATAGAAGCAACTGATCCTTTCATCAATTTAACCGTTCTAGTTGTTGACTGTAAGAATGAAAAAAAAAAAAAGAAACAATTTTTAATTCATCTTAAAATTAGTATTGGTTGCTAAACCATCTTCTACATACCTGATGCAAAACACCAAAGCTATTGCAGAATGTAATAACAAATAGACATTCATAGTAAATTTACAGTTCATAACAAACGCAACTTCTCAGACCAGCATTTTCAATTCAAAACACTTATGAATATAACATCTCACATTTAAGCAAATACATTACCTGAAATGGTACTACATCGATGCTATTCACAGTCGTAGCAAGATAATTACCATGGAAGTATTCAAAACTTTCCACAAAAATATAAGGTAATAACTATGAAAATGTGGAAGATTAGTTATACTATTCATCAGATACCACAAATTATAAATAACAAATTCTAAATGCAAAATGAAGGTTGTAATTTTTTTTCTGGTATCTCTGTTGGTGATTTAGGCACCTAATTAAAACAACACAAAGTTCATGACAAGGTGACAATTTGCAGATCCATAATGATCACATGCACATCAATTATGACTCCATTTCAATCCTAATTTTTTTTATAATTATTTAATAGTGCAGTAACATCCAACAAATTTGCTTTCGAAAGCTACATGACCATTTACCTTTACATAGTTCTTGAAATATCTATTGATGGTTGGAGCAAAAAAGAAAGAATCATTTGAAAAGCTCAAGCCAATGCCTTCTTCCCATGCCCACTTCACATATTGTGTCTTCCTACCATGTGCTTTTAAGTTATTCACCAAACTTAGAAGAAGCCTAACTCCATGTTTACTTGCTTTTACAATGACATGATTTAAGGCCTGTCACAATCTGAGTCATCAATATAAAGAATGCAAATAGGAAAATAATATTTTTATAATTTATAATCTTATGATATGAGAAAAAATGTAATTATTGGAGGAGATTTTAATCACTTTTGACGGAACCAGACTCAGAATCCTTTGTGTAACCCACCACCATTTCAATAAAAGATCCTAAAGAAAAGGGAATTGTTGCGATCACTTTTCATATGTGAATCTTTATTTCATACTCCAAATTTGCTTTCACAAATAAACAAAACCCGGGAAAGAAAGCAAAAAGAATTTAGACATATAAATTTACCACATAGGATATAGACAGCTTAAAGTATATAAGATTTTTAGTTTGTTCTGCTTCAACACATATAAAAAGATGCGATAGGTAGTTTTTTTCATGTTTTACTTTTTTTTCTTCTTTACTGCAACACTTAAAAGAAAAGTAAGCTGACAATCTTTAAGCTTTTTAAAATGATCTGCGGAGCCTTTTAGACCAATCCAATACCTAAGTTCCTGACAGAAAGCAGCATTTCACAAGCATTAGCATATGAAATTTGAAAATACACAAACAATACGAGAAGAAAAATCATCTTACCATGCAAATGATATTCAAGTGTTCTATTTGGAAGATATTCATAGAGAAGCAGACGTTGACGATCCCTGCTACAATAACCAACTGAAGATACATGACTAACAATCTCAACTTCAGCTTTGAATTCGCTCAAATATAGACTATTGTTAGGCGCTATCACCTGACCTCCAAACATAGATTTAAGATATATTGATCAAATAAAATGAACATAAAAAATTTGATCCAATTGAAATGAGCAAAATAAACTTACAAAATAGGGAACCAAAGGGTGGATGCAGAAATAAGGAAGGAAATTAATGGCAGATACAATTGCAAATGTCGATTCTCCAAAGTTTCCTGACCAGTTACCCGAACTCGATAAACCACGATTAAATCAGCCCATATTTCTCTTCCCACAGAATCTGATTCAAGAATTGGATCATACCCATGAAGATCTACTTCAGTAACAACTACAACAAACCCATCACTAAAAGCCACAATATCCTGTGAAGATGCTAGCCTTGGGTTTCTCATAATAAGATCTGTTCTATTAATGTGGGCACTACTTTTTAACTTTAGGTTATAGAATTCCTGAACAGCCTGTGATCACAACCAACAGTATCATTCAATGGATATGCAGTGAGATTGACACATGATATAAATGCCACGGTTACAAAAAGCCATTAAAATCCTTATTCTCAACCCATAACATTGATTCAAAGGTTTTTCATAAAGAATATGGTAAAAGGGTAATGTATCACCTAAATTCAACTCAGCGAAAGAAATCCTAAAATTCTATCAAATTACTGCAAATGAACCTTGAAGAAAAGTACCTGCCACTGAGCAGATTTCCATCTCAAACTTTAAGACCAAATTTCAGGGAGAATCGAAGAATATTTTGGGATCTGAAGGTGAAGAGGAATAAGGAAAAAGAATGAAGCAAAAACGGAAAAAATTGGAAGCGACAAAGACGGGAAGGAGAGTTGCGACC
>CATIWM010546377.1:0-32049 GCA_949671775.1 Mallotus repandus | reverse complement strand
TTGATTTATATTCTTAGTAGTTAATTAGTATTTAGATTTTTATTACTTAATATTTAAGTTTTATTCTTGTTTGAATTGTTATTCCTATTTCAATTTGGTTTGCCTATCCATCTAAGTATTTATCCTATTAATACAAAATTGCTGAATTCCCAGTGTTCGACACCCTACTCCTCTATACTAAGTCCTAGAGACTAAGGTAATACAATTTGACCCGCTTCACTTTGGCAGCTAGGGTTTTTCTCCAAGTTGTTACAGGAAATTAGTACTGCTGAAAAATATGTTCTCCAGTGTCCTCTCGTGTCCCTAAAATTAGGGTTTTAGATGCCTTATATACTTCAGTAATTATGAGCACGGGGCAGAAATAAGTTGCACGGACCGTGACTTGAGAAAGTTCAGCACACGGGTCCTAGACACGGAGCGTGTTGCTGACCCGTGTGCAAGAATGGCTACTGGACACAATTTCACGGAGGGAGGCTCGGTCTGCACAGTCCGTGCTGATCCGGCTCTACGCACACGGGGCACAGCATGGTCCGTGCTGAACGCACGGGTCTGGAGGGCTTCTGCCCGGGGCTAGCACGGGGCTAGGGCCGTATTGAAACTGAAAATGGGCCTTGATGGGCTTTGGGCTTCCGAACAGGACCTAAATGGCAATAAATGCACAAAATTAAGCCCAATAGCAAAAACAAAATTATTATTAAATAATCCACTGAATTAAAATAAAATACACAATAATAAAATTACAAACATCAATATTTATAATAAAAATTGGCATAAAATATATATATAAATACGAGTTATCATAGCCACTATGTAGCACATAACAAAAAATGAACTTTGAAATCAAGTTATAGCCATTATGCAGCATATAACAAAAATGAACTTTGAAATCAAGTATAGCCACTGTGCAGCATATAACAAAGTGAACTTGTTTTTACCACTGTGTAGTAAATAAAAAAAAGTATTTAAAACTTAATGATAGCTATTGTGTAGCTTATAACAGAGTAAATTTGAAACTTGTATTATAGCTACTGTGTGGCATATAATAGAGTGAATTTAAAATTTGTGTTATAGCTACCGTGCAGCATATAATAAAGTAAATCTGAAATTTGTGTTATAGCGACTGTGTAGCATAAAACTGAGCGAGTTTAAAATTTATGTTATAGCTACTATGTAGCATATAGCAGAGTAAATTTAAAATTTGTGTTATAGCTACTGTGTAGCATATAACTGAGTGAATTGATTCATAGCTACCACATACCATATAACTGAGACTAAGTGCAGTATATGCAAAAGACAAACATAAAATTTGAATTTTCTGTTGACTAGGATTTCAAGATTTGGTGTTGATCAACTGTGCTAACTGATTATAATTTTTACTGATTGACTTTGAATTTTTGCTGATTAATTCTTATCAACTGCCTTCATTACTCGATGACCTTAATTGACTTGATAGTGCTAGTGTTGATTCCATATGTTGGGTGTATCTACTTTTTAATTTGAAAACTTGTTAAAGTTAGTTTCAGCATGGTAATTGTACAAAAAGTACATTATGAATTTCAGAATTCATGAGAAAAATCATCACTTTATCATGAGTTAGCATGCATTCAGCGAATCTCACTAATTTTGATTTTCATGACTATCATTTATTTACCATTCACAAAATCAGAGGTATCATTAACCATTTTATGTTGAAAGCATATTATTTTACCAAGTAAAGAGCTGACTTTCACACCTAAATTCAGGAAGAATCCGATAGACAAAACTTGTGAGCATTAAGCATAAATAGATTGAATTCTAAGTATCAAAACAGTCTTTAAGTTATTTATGTGCTTTACTTCCTCATCCAAGTATTCCCCTACCTTTCTCATATTATTCAGCGTGGATACCGTTGGAAAGGTCCTTTGGATAATCATACTCTATTTTAGAGTATTGGAGTAAATAGAGCATCTTTTGACATGGTCCTTTTTTAGTATTCCCCCGCCTTTCTCATATTACTCAGTGTGAATACCGCTAGAGGGTTCACATTACTACTCTTACTCATTTTTTAGCATTGGAGTATATTGGAAATGCCTTTTAGTGCTTGCTCTTATTTCAATTCTCCTTTTAGTATTCCCCGCCTTTCTCTTATTACTCAGTGTGGATACCATTAAAGAATTTTGTACTCTTACTCAATTTGAGCATTGGAGTAGACTGGATGCATATTTACTATTCAAAAGATTGAATTGATACTTCATAATCCAAGCAATTTATGCTTTAGGTCACAAATTTTATTTTTCCATATTCTTCCCCTTGTTCTGGTGCAAAACAAGCATTAGATTGATTAGAGTTTAGAAACCCTTAGCAAAAGCCATCAACTAGACATCTGAATTCTATGAGGCTAATAAAAGAAAGTCGTTAAGACCAAAGTTCATGAGATAAATTTTTGCACATGATCTCTTGAAATGAATGAATTTTTCTAATTTGTGAATTTCATTATTAAATATGTGCTTTATTGCAGAAACTAAAGGGATAGAGTTTTGTTACTTCCTTTGAGCATTCGTCAAGATGTTTATCACATGGGGTAATATTCTAATGAGCGATTGGTGTTTGCCTTCTTGCCTGATCTTTTTTGTTCTGCTAATTCTTTCTCCTTTTTCATTCTTCTTTTATTTTCCCTACACAAATACCATAAGTTAGCCTGGTTTATTCACAAGTAAAGAAATTTTATCAGAATACAACTTTCTTATTTTTGCACTCTTCCCTTTTTTACTATGTTGATGATGTCTCAAATCGTAGATGTCGTGATACTTCACCCTTGAGGTTGTGGCCTAAGGCTGAGTTTGATGCTATGACAAAGGGCTTCATACCTCTTCTTGATATCTCCTGTAAAAATTTTAGGAATTAAAAATCTTATTTCATGATCAGAGAAGTTTTCAGAGTGCATTCATCATAAGTTTTGAATGCATTCTTCGCTTTTTAGGATTGATGCTTGTTTCACTAGTATGTTGGACCTTCTGATCAGGAGTCAAGAGAGATGCTTCAAGGATTTACTACTTGATCTTTACTTGAGCGTTCTCATAGTTATCAAAGGTACATTCAAGATCATCTCTTGAAGAAAATTATTATTGATCTATCTAAGGTATGTTCTTTATCACTTTTCTTCTGTTACTCCTTATGTTATAGATTATTTTTTGCTTTTCAGTTTGTAGGAGTAGATTCTCCTCTTACTGAGGCCCTAGGTGATGTTCCTTATGATGCTCTAGATAAGGCTTTAAAAATGAATGCTAAGTCTGAGTAGCTTGAGCCTTTTATCCAGCCTTGTGAGGTTACCTAAGATGAGGTTTTTGTGAGTGCTGCTGTCGATGATATCTCTCTATTTAGCATCAGATCATTCCTATTTTCACTTCTTCAGACTCTGACTACTTTCCTACACTTTTAAAACACTAATTTTGAATGGTAATAGCTAAGTACTTATATAACCATGCCTCATAAAAAGCAAGTATTTCACAATAAATGTATGTAAGTGCTTACATGTTGTGTATGATATGCATGATTCTAACAAGTCTGGTGTAAAGTAGAGTTATGCTCGTGGCTCAGAGTATGGGAACGAGGTGCTTCATCAATAACTTTTAGATTTAAGCATTGGATGATTCAAGGTTGGTACTTATGATGTTAGAGATTCTAATACAGTTCCTTTGATAAATGACCGGCTAGCTGATGAAGTTCATGGCTTGATGATTGTGTTATATAAATGAATTGTTGTCCGTTGCTTGTAGTTCGCTTTTCTACCCCCAGAACTCTTTTGCTAACTCTTATACTTCATTATTCCATCTTTAATCTGTGAATACGAATTTACTATTTTGCCTCCAACCTATTGCATCCTTGCCCCAGAGTTACATTTTAATCCCTGGATTTTTATAGCTTTCCTCTATGAAAATGGTGATAAAACATTAGGATCATAGAGAATGAAATTAATCATATACCAGTCATTCTGACTGGATTCATCAACACCTGTCTAGTATTCTTCTTTTCCTTTTTGTGTGCAACCAAAATCTTTTATCTATTATTTCCTTTTCTTTTTCCCATGCCATTAATTTTGCCTAAGTTGCCCTTCCAAGTTTTCAACTTAGCAGGTTTGCCCTAATTTTTTCTTAGGCCGCCCTTACAAGTTTTCAATTTAGCGAGCTGGTTCTTTCTATTTTTCTTTTTCTTTTTTTTTAGATTTGGTTGCTAAAGAAACTTAACTTGTTCACTGCTCTTGTCAATCTTTTGTCTTACCAACTCTACCATTTGTAATTTTGTGTTGAAGATGTTGAAGAGTGTGTGAACTGACTGAAGAGAGTTCTTGATACTAAAATCAACTGAACTCGCTCTCTAATGGAGCTGGACAAGGTAAGAAATCTGTAACTTTGAATAACTCTTAAGTAGAATATGAGGCTTGATGCTGATGCAACAACTGATGATAGTTACAAGGTATCGATTACAATGCAAGTTATTGAGACACCTAAGTTCTAAAGATATAAGAGGACACTAGTTCTACAAAATGAATCACCATGGAACCTATTTGGGTTTGCCTCTCAATCACTAGGTGAAAGAAATATGAAAATTTCTTATTTATTAAAGATTGTGTTTGGCAGAGATTACGAAATTGGAGCAACAAGATGCTATCAAGGGCAAGTAAGGAGATTGACGTAGCGGAAAAATGTAGGATAAATATTAATGATTGTTGAATCGCGCACGACTACCAATCACTAATCTTCTACAACCTGCAATTCTCAAATTTAGGAAATAGGCATCAAATTTCAAAAAAAATTTGGGAAATCTAATAAGAGTCAAATTCTATTATTCATAACAATGTCCAAAAGCCAAAAACAAAAAGTCTTAAATAGAAAACCCTAAAACAATCCCAAACCAACTAGGAAAAAGAATTCTAAAACAAGTAAAACACAAAAATTACCTTTTTGAAGGCCTAAACGAAGGAATTTGCCCGAAAAACAATGGGCCTCACAAGCAAAGCTTATGTTTCCTGATCCTTGGTTCGTTTCCAATTAAATTGGCCTTTTGAATCGCCAAAATCTGAAACTCCAAAGTTGTAGTTATTTATAAAACTGCCACTACATCAATTTTTCATATTTTTCCAGGAACTGAATTGTTTGCTCTTTTATGTCCACATCATTCTCCCCAGGATGGACAAAATTCGCCCATGAATCAGACTCGTCGGATGAATCACTTGCATATGGAATCAGATGCTTAACATTAAAAACATCCGCAATTCGAATGTGACTAGTCATCTTCAAACGGTAGGCATTAGGATTGATCTTCTCAATAACTTCCAGTGGTCCAATCTTCTTGGCAGATAGCTTATTATAATCACCTATAGGAAATCTCTGCTTGGTAAGAACTGCCCATATATAATCTCCCACATTAAACTCAACATACCGCCTCTTCTTGTCAGCAGCCTGCTTATATTTGGAAGCAGCTTTAACTAAATTTTCATAGACAGCCTTATGAATTTCCTGTAATCCACTAACAAAATTCTCTACCTTGCCATGAACTCTCATTTTATCTGGGAGAGGAATCAAATCCAACAGTCCTCGTGGTACAACAGAATACACCACAATAAAAGGACTAAAACCAGTACTTCGATTGACTGCATAATTATGAGCAAACTCTACTTGACACAACTTTTGATCCCAGCTCTTCACATGCTCACCTACTAAACACCTCAACAGATTACCTAAAAAGCGATTCATCACCTCAGTTTGCCCATTTGTTTGTGGATGATAGGCACTACTGAAATTAAGCTGCGTGTTACCATCTTTCACAAACTTTGCCAAAAATGACTAAAAAACCTGGTATCTCGATCAGACACAATTGATATAGGCAATCCATGCAGTCTATAAACCTCTTAAAAGAATAACTAAACCACACGAACAACATCTTACATGGAATAAAATGCACCATTTTTGAAAACCGATCAACTACCATAAATATAGAATCATGACCTCGCTATGTGCGTGGTAATCCTAGCACAAAATCCATGCTGAGCTCTACCCGAGGCTGTGAAGGGATTGGCAATGGCATGTACAATTCCGCATTAGCTATTGTTCCTTTAGAAACCTGGCAAATACGACATCTCTGCACCAGCATTTCAACTTCCTTATAAATGGTAGGCCAAAAATAATGAGCCTGCACCAATTGCACAATCCTGTCTCATCCTACATGCCCTTCACCATGAAACTGTTTAATAATTTGCAGATGCAAACTACAATCTGGAACACATAGCTGATTACCCTTAAACAGAAATCCATCATGCAATAGGAAATTTATTCTTTCACCTGCTTTAACCTTAGCCAGAATAGCAGAAAAATATGGGTCAGTTTCAAATAATTCTGCAAAGGAATCAAAACCAGGAACTTCAATGAACATTTGAGTCAATAGAGACTTTCACCTACTCAATGCATCAGCCACTCTATTGGTAACACCCGACTTATGCTTCACCATAAAAGTAAACCTCTGAAGATAAGCAACCCAAGTCGCATGCCTAGCAGAAATCTTATCTTGGCTGTGTAAATGTTTCAATGCCTCATGATTTGTATACAAGATAAATTCCCGCTGAAATAAATAATGATGCCAATGCTTAATAGCTTGAACCATAACATAGAATTTGACATCATAAGTGCTATAACGCAATCTAGGCTCTGATAACTTCTCACTGAAATACGCCACTAGTTTGCTATTTTGACTTAGAATAGCTCCAATTCCTACCTTAGAAGCATCTGAATGCAACTCAAAAGGTTGATGAAAATCTAGAAAAATTAAAATAGGACCTATAGTAAGGCATAATTTAATAAACTCAAATGCCTTTTCTGCCTCATCTGTCCATACAAACTTTCCTACCTGCCTTACGCAATTAGTGATAGGCACCATAATATTGCTAAAATGAGGAATAAAATGGCTATAAAATGAAGCCAATCCATGGAAACTCCTCACCTCAGTAATGGTAGTAGGTTTTGGCCAATGTTTCACAGCCTCAACCTTGGATTCATCTACCTGCAAATCCTTACCCGACATAACATACCTAAGAAACAACACACTGGCAGTAAAGAAAACACACTTCTTAATGGCATCATAAAATTTTTCCCTACGCAACACAGTGAGGACTTCTCACAACTAACTAAGATGCTCATCCGGGTTAGCACTATAAATCAAAATATCATCAAAGTACACAACAACACAGTTACCAATGAAAGGCCTCAAAATCTAGTTCATAACACGCATAAAAGTGCTTGTTGCGTTTGATAACCCAAACGGCATGACTAGCCACTCATACAACCCCTCCCTTATCTTGAAGGTTGTTTTCCATTCATCTCCAGCTCAAATCCGAATTTGATGATAACCACTCTTCAAATCCAATTTAGTAAAAATCGTGGCCCCACTAAGCTGATCAAGTAAGTCATCCAATCTAGGAATAGGAAAATGATATGTGACAGTTATTTTGTTAATGGCCCGACTATCAACGCACATCCGCCAAGAACCATCCTTATTTGGTGTCAGAAGGGCTGATACCGCACAAGGACTCAAGCTCTCTCGAATATATCCCCTAGCCAAGAACTCTTCCACTTGCCTCCTCAACTCTTCACGCTCACTAGCACTAATCCTATTGTGTGGTCGATTTGGCAAGGCTGCACCTGGTTCAAGATCAATCTGATGTTAGATATCTTGCATGGGAGGTAACCCTTCAGGTAATTCCTTTGGAAATACATCACTGAACTCTTCCAAGAGTGGTAAAACTGCATCAGGAATCACTACTTCTTTGTCACTAACTTTCCAAATAGGATATAAACAACTTTAGATTCTTGCACTACCCTATCAAACTGCACCAAGGTTAATAGATTAACACAACCCTTGTTGTCTTCATGCACCTGCTTGGACTGATCATGATCCTTATTAGGCACTAACATAATTTTCACTCCTTCAAACATAAAACTGTAAGTGTTAGTCTTCTCGTTATGAGTCACATCTCGATCAAACTACCAAGGCCATCCCAACAACAAATGACATACATCCATGGCTATCATATCACAACAAACCTCATCTTTGTATTTTGCCCAGATAGAAAAGGAAATCGAGGCACTCTTTAACACTGTTACCTCGCCCCCTTATTTCAACCATGCCAACTTGTAAGGCTTAGGATGCTTTACAATCTGAATTCCTAATTTTTGGACCACCTCTGCTGCAATTACATTCTCACAACTACCTCCATCAATCACAAATTTGCAGACTCTTCCCTTAATAGTGCAGGTAGACTGAAAAATATTATTTCATAGCTATTCATCATTAGCAGCTCTAGGTGTTAAGCAAGACCTCCTCACTACCAAAGCAATCCCTACATCACCAGTCACGACCTCCTCATTAACAGAATCTGGATCAAATACCGGATCTCCTGTTAAGTCAGCGAACTCTTAATCATCATATTGTTCATCTACCTCAGCAAACATTACTTTTTTTCCCTTCTTTCTACACTTAGACTACCTGTGACCCACTTCTCCACACATAAAGCATTTAATCCCACTACTCAAACCAGCCTTTTGTGCAGTGGTTGGCACTACCCCTGGTTTGGTTGTAGCAGCCCCTTGGGCCATTCCGCCACTCACACGACTCACAGCATTACTGCTTCCTGCACCCCTATATCCAGAAGTTTGCATAAAACCACCCGGTTGCCTCTTTTCGATCTACAAAGCCTGTTGGTGTGCCGTAGAAATAGACATAGGATCAAACATGTTTACTGTCTCTACAATTTGTTCTCTTAACCCCCCAATATATCGAGCAACCAATTGGTCCTCTGTCTCATGCACCTCATTGTGACCAATCAACTAGTAAAATTCAGTTGTATAATCATCAACTGAACAGCTCCCTTACCTCAAATTCTGCAACCTCTGGTACATTAAACGTTGATAATTAAAAGGCAAGAACGTGGCACACATCTGGTTCTTCATCTTCTCCTAAGTCTTGATTTTTAACTTTCCCAACCGGACTCGAGTCTGTTTATTTTGCTGCCATTAAGCCATCGCCCTATCTCAAAACCTGGTTGCCACCAATGGTACTCATTGGGCCTCTGGCACCCCCTTAAACTCCAAGATCTCTTCCACCGTAGCAAACCAGTCAAGGAATTCTTCTGGTTTTAAGGAACCACAAAATTCAGGAATCTCAGTTCGCATGCATGATTCCCATTATCTCCTATCATCATTCTCGTCATGTTGTCGATGACGTCTACGCGACACGTCATAATAACCTTCATCATAGTCATCTTCATCATTGTTTCCTTTAACAAAAGGATTCCTTAGGTCATCAACATTAGGGACCTATTGCTAGTTTGGCTGCCCCCTATTTTGATTGGCTAACAACTCACCCATTCTCTCCATGAGTTGTTCCACAATGGTGTCAATCCGTTGATCTATCTATTCCATTCGATATTCGAACTGCTGCTCAAAGCGACATTGGTCTTCACGCTCATAAACTTCTTTAACACACTGCTGTTAGGGTTGTTGTTGCTATCTTCTGCGAGACATCTTATCCGAGGAGCACAGCTCTGATACCAAACTAACGTAGTGGAAGAATGTAGGATAAATATTAATGATTGTTGAATCACGCACGACTATCAATCACTAATCTTCTACAACCTACAATTCTCAAATTCAGGAAATAGGTATCAAAATTTTAAAAATTTTAGGAAATCTAATAAAAGTCGAATTCTATTATTCATAACAACGTCCAAAAGCCAAAAATAAAAAGTCTTAAATAGAAAACCCTAAAACAATCCCAAACCAACTAGGAAAAAGAATTCTAAAATAAGTAAAACATAAAAATTATCTTTTTGAAGGCCTAAACGAAGGAATTTGTCGGAAAAACAACAGGTCTCACAAGCAAAGTTTGTATTTCCTGATCCTTGGTCCGTTTCCAATCAAATTGGCCTTTCAAATCACCAAAATCTGAAACTCTAAAATTACAGTTATTTATGAAACTACCACTACTTTAATTTTTCATATTTTTTCAGGAATTGAATTGCTTTCTCTTCTATGTCCGCATCAGAGATACTCCTTAAAACTGTTACCCAAGCAAGCTTAATTATGGTGTGAATATTTTTTGCTGCCTGTTGATTTGTGTGAGGAGCTTGAAAGGATGATGAATAGTTTTTGGTGGGGTTCTCAACATGATTCAAAGAAGGGTATCAGATGGATGCGACAGGATCATTTGCGTAAATCGAAGGCTGTTAAGGGATTAGGCTTCAAGAAACTCAAAGACTTCAATCTTGCTATGTTAAGCAAGCAATCTTGGAAATTATTAACAGAGCTAGATTCTTTAGTTTCTCGGCTATTTCAAGCTCGATATTACCCACAAACCTCTTTCCTTCAAGCTCATCTAGGTGGGAATCAAAGTTTTGTCTGGAGGAGTCTCATGGCCACTCAAGTTATATATCAAAGAAGAGCAAGGTGGCATATTGAAAATGGCAAGACAGTCTGTGTATGGTTAGATCCTTAGCTTCCTAATAATTCAAATGGTCGAGTTACTTCAGATTCACCGTCTAGGTTAGCAAATACTAAGGTTTCCAATTTCATGGAGACCAGATTAAGGCAAAGGGACTTAGATTTTCTTGGGGATCTCTTTAATGCAGCAGATAAGGCATAGATTCTCAACATTCCATTAACTAACAGACCTGTGCTAGATTCATGGTATTGGTGCCTATCTTCTAATGGTCGTTTTCAATTCGTAGTTGTTTATAGAGGGTTACGAGGTGAGTTTGTAACAAATGACAATAGCTTATGAAACAGAATTTAGCGACTTCAAGCACCCTAGAAAGTTCATAATTTTCTATGGCGTGTATGTTCGGGGTGTTTACCGACTAATCACACTTTGAATTCTAGAAGGGTACTTGTTGAGCTTTCCTATGGTTTATGTTCTTTTCCTATTGAAGATAGTTACCATAGTATGAAATTCTATAGTTTTGCGCAAGAAGCTTAGTTTCGCTCTTCACTTTCAATTTTTTATTGTGATCATTCTTCTATTAAAGATGGGTTGGCATGTGTGTTATCTAAGCTAAATGTCAAAAATCAAGGCATCCTCTTAGTTATTTATTAGAACCACTGGTACTTTCATAATAACAGGGTTTGGAAGAAGTCTTATAGTTATGCCAGGAAACTTCTTAATTCAACTAGTCACCTTTTGTATCAATGGCGCCGTATGGGCACTAATCAATTGGAGTCTATTGTCATGGAGTGCTCGAAAAGTAGTGGAGATGTAGTCTGGTCTCCTCCTCTATCGGGTTGGCTCAAAGTTAATATTGATGCTGCACTTTTCAATGACTCTGCTCAAATTGGAGCTAGATGCTGTGTACAGGATTCAGGGGGTAGATTTGCTGCAGGCTTTTCAAAACTAATTTCATGCTTGGTAACTTCTTGAGAAGTTGAGGCCTTGGTATTAAGGGAAGTGCTTTCTTTGCTACGAAAAATGTAATATGATTACTGTCTTATTGAATCTGATGCACAACAAGCGGTACAAGCTTTGCATTCACAGATGGAGCCTTCTCCTTCTGAGCTTATTGTGGAAGATTGTCGATTGTTTCTTAACCACTTTCATCAAATGGCAGTTAACTTTGTATATCGATCAATGAATGAGGTTGCTTACCTATGTGCCAGAGCAGCTCGTTCTTCGTCTTCAAGAATGGGGCACTACCTAGACTTTGTATTTCATGTTTTAGCTCATTAGAGCTTTTTCTAATATATTATTATTAAAGTTTAAAAAAAAGAAAATAGTTGATGTATTAAGAAAATAGGATGATATAAAAGTTGAGGTGTGAGAAAATATGAGATTTGTACGGTGATAATTTTAAAATTTTATAGAACTCAATTGTTAATATAGAACTTAATTGTGAAACATGCTAAATTTATAAGACTTAAGCTCCGTTTGTCTGTGAAAAATATTTTTTCGGAAAATATTTTTTCTTATTTTTTAGTGTTTGGATTACAAAAAAAAATAAGTTAAAGGAAAATAAATTGTTAGTCAAATGAAAATAACTCCAAAAAAGGGAAAATAATTTTCCATTCGAAGAATAAGTCCAATAACTTTTTCAATATCTTTTCTTCTTATTTATTATATTTTTTTATTTTTCAATATCTAATCTTCTTATTTATTATCTTCTAGTATTAGAACCAATTATTTAAAAATATTTTATTTTAAAAATAAATTTTTTAAAAAATATTTTCTACATATAATATTTTATACCGCAAAGACACGGACCCTAAAAAAAGTCATTATTCCCATTTCAAAAGCCAAAACCAAATACTGAAATTAGCCTTCATCCTATTGTTAAGGGAAAAAAAAAAGATAAATTCATTATGAGACCTCTGAATTTTGACACTTTATTCTATTGAGCCCCTTAATTTTTATTATATTTTATTAAGTCTTTAATCTTTTATTTTCATATAGATCAAAGACAAATTAGATTGAAGTAATAAAATTTTGCAACAATTCAAGTTCGCTGTTGCTAAATATGTTGTTATAAAAGGTTTAAATATATGTTTTGTGAAAAATAAAAGAAAAATATGAGGATAAGGTGTAAGAAAAAATATTCATGTAACAAGAAAAAATATTCATAAATGTTACAATTGGTAATTCTAATGACACATTTACTGTTAAAATTTACCACCGATATTATAATTTTGATAAAATAAATAGAACTTATTTTATAATTTTATTATTTTGGTGTAATTTATTTTTAATTTATATCAAAATAAAAATTGAGAGTTTAATAAAATATAATAAAAATTAAAATTTTTAATAGAATAAAATGTTAAAGTTAAAGACGTGATAATGGGTTTATAAATAAAAAAATAAAAAATAAATAAAAAATAAAAAGGGCCTTTACGTTCCTCTTAAATGACGGTAAACAGTTTAAATGCCAAATCCCCACCTGCTCTGATGCCTGCACTTTACCAAGCAAAAGCGGATCTCTTTTATCGGAACATTTGCGTCCTGAAAGGGAAGAACTAAAATGTCAAAACTACACATAATTACTCGAGTTTTCTGTATTGGAACTGCGGATACAAAGCTTGAGGAAATCCGGTTCCTCTCCGAATCCATCCGATCCAGTCTCGTCTCCTTATCCTCGAATTCATCTCCCAAGGTAACTATATTGACTTCTGTTTTTTTTTTACTTTTTTTTCATTTTTTTATTGCTTTTTGTTGAAGTTTAAAATTTGATACAAATGTCAATGGCAGGTAGAGTTGGTAGTTGTTGATGTTTCCGTTGGTCAGAAAGAAATTAACAGTATAGGAGATTTCCCATTTGTACCAAGAAATGATGTTCTGGGTTCAGTTGGTCAAACCCAGAATGTGCTACCAGCAGATAGAGGCCAGGCTGTTGCTGTAATGAGTAGTGCACTTGAAAACTTCTTAAAGAAAGCTCAAGAAGATAATGTCATTGCTGGAGTTATTGGGCTTGGAGGTAGTGGAGGCACATCTTTGTTATCCTCTGCTTTTAGATCACTTCCATTTGGTATGCCTAAGGTTATTGTATCCACAGTTGCCAGTGGTCAGACTGAACCTTATGTGGGTACCTCAGATTTAATCTTGTTTCCATCTGTAGTGGATGTGTGTGGGATTAATAGTGTAAGTAGGGTTGTTTTATCTAATGCTGGTGCTGCTTTTGCTGGAATGGTTATTGGAAGAATTGGGTCGGTGGATGGCTCTTCTGATGTTAGTGATAAATTAACGGTTGGTATAACTATGTTTGGAGTTACAACGGCATGTGTAAATGCTGTGAAAGAACGATTGGTCAAAGAAGGTTATGAGACATTGGTTTTTCACGCCACTGGGGTCGGGGGTAGAGCAATGGAGTCTCTTGTTAGACAGGGATTCATACAGGTAAATTTTCTTCCCCGCTTATTTTGTTATGAAGTCTTATGATTAATTTAGTTGGAGTTGATAACAATGCCTTTTCATGATGCATAAGTTAAATGGTCAGCATGATCTACAATCAATTGATAGGGTACTTTTTTTTTTAAAACCCAGTTGTATAAGCTTAATATATGCGCAAAAATTTTCTACATGATACTTCACCTCTCTAGTTACTTGTGAGTATATTTTTAATGTAAGGGCTACTAATCAAGCATTCGTAAAGAAGAATTCAAAATGAAGTTTCATGCTTATCTAATTCTGCCCTTGTGGATTGATCTAATACTTGTAGAAATAATAATTAGATTGTTTTTCATCTAAAGAACATCGTATTTATTTTTCTTTTATTATTATTTATTTTAATACTAATAATGGTTTGTCATTAGTGGTTTGTTTGAATTATAGTTGACAAGATAATGCTTGCATCTCAAAGTTCTAATTGAACTCCATCTCTTCCTTCTATAACAACTGTTCACATGCAAAGTTTCATTCAGTTTATTCTTAGTCTTGTATAAAATATATATATATATATATATATATATATATTTGAGCTTTTTGTGTTTCTTTGCAATTAATATTTTTGTTATTTATGAGAAATTCTGTAGAATGTAGGTTTTGTCTTTGTGATGCATTTCTTTCGTTAAAAAATTTAAACTTGCGGAAGCGTGAGATGATTAGAAAAATCATTTGAGATAATAAATAAATACGATAATAAAAGAAAATTGAAAACACACAAAATTAATGTAGTTCAGCATAAGCCTACGCCTATGGGCAAAGGAGAAACAAATTTAGTAAACAACAATAAAGATATAAGAAAATATATGGAGATCAACACGCAATCCTTTGACCCAATTACACCCAAACAAGTTCACTCAAAGGCACAATCCCAATGCATATAATTGCGGCTCTATTTATACTAGAGTAGAACATCCTTACTGGTCAAGGAATCCTTTTTAACATGGATTCTATTTCAACATATGAAGTAAGAGTTTAGTTCCTAAATAAGTGTTTAATTTACTATTGATTAAAAATCTCCTTTGTGTGGCCGCCAAGTAGATGATAATGCATTGAGTTTGAAAGAATAATGTCATGAGCTAAAAAATTCGAGTCACAATTAATAAATCTTCACATTGACTTGAATTTATACCTTAGTACAAAAAACAAATTATTAAAAAATTTGCTTTGCTTTCTCCGCAAATGCTTCAAATATGAGAATAACAAAACAAATCTAGTAGATGCTTGAATTTGCAATTCTAAAATATCTAGGTTAATAAATCATCAAAATTGACTCCATCAAAAGTATACATGACTTGAATGATAATGTAGCAGTAGCTATCATGGTAAATCTTTGTAACTCATACAATTTACCAATGCATTTATCTTGCATCACCAAAAAGGCACTAAAACAATATTTAAATTCCCATCACTTCCAATAAACTTGTAACCACCAATTTCTAATATGGACAATGATATAAGATTCTTGGATATATCCGAAATATGTTTAATACCAAATAAAGTCCTCACTATGCTGTTATGCTTTTCAATTCTGACTGAACCAACACCAACAATTTTGCAAGGATGGGTGTTGTCCATTAGCACAAAATTACCATTAAGAGGTTCATTAGTGGAAAACCAATTTCTATTGAGACATGTGATAATAACAATCAGAATCAAAAACCATTTTTTATTGAGATAAATGTGATCATTACAAATAATATATTTTATAATGCTACAAATAATATTTTTTATAATGCTTTTGTATTTGTTGATTTTGCTTAGGGTGTCATTGACGTCACTACGACAGAGGTTGCAGACTATATAGTCGGAGGTGTTATGGCATGTGATGGTTCCCGTTTTGATGCCATCTTGGACAAGAAGGTTCCTTTGGTCTTGAGTGTTGGAGCCTTGGACATGGTGAACTTTGGAGCTAAGGATACAATCCCTCCTAATTTTCAGCAAAGAAAGATTCATACCCATAATGAGCAGGTGTTAATTTGATAATAACCTAATTTTTCCCTTTTTTTTAATCTCTGCATATGATGAATGAACTACATCTATGAAATGCCTCAACTTCCTTGAAACTACGATTTATATTGTTAATTTGATCCGTGTTTAGCGCTGTGGCCTTTATAGTGGTTTGGATTTTAATCTGGTTAGTATTTCGCTGTCTTCATATTATTTTTCCTTGTATTTGTTGCTTTCAGGTTTCAGTCATGCGAACTACAGTGGAAGAAAATAAAAAAATTGCTGGCTTTATAGCAGATAAAGTCAATAAGTCGGCATCGAAGATCCATGTTTGCCTTCCACAGAAAGGTGTCTCAGCTTTGGATGCACCTGGGAAACCCTTTTATGATCCTGAGGCCACTGCTGCTCTTGTAAATGAATTGCAGAGGCTAATACAGACAAATGAAGACAGGGAGGTACCATCTTTGATTCAACTGTTATATCAGAGCTTCATTATATTCTACACTTTAGCTCCTCTTGGGTATTCTATTTTGCTTTGCATGATGAAATTAAAATCTGTTGATAGGTAAAGGTATATCCATATCATGTCAATGATCTGGAGTTTGCAGACGTACTGGTTGACTCATTTTTAGATATTAGTTTGAAGCGCCCTATGGATTTCAGTCCTCACCCAAGTTCTACTCATAAAACCATTTCAGACACTCATCATGCTTCTAATGCAAATTCTTCAAATTGTGGGACTATCTGTTACAGCCCAAGCAACTTTCCAGATGCAAGGCCAGGTTGTAAGTTAAACTTGTGAATATAATGATTATGTATTGATTAGGGGTGTGCAAGCCTTTCAAATTAACCGAACTGAAAACCGAACTGACCCAATTCAGTTAGGTTCGGTTGGCTTGAGTAAAATTTTCGATTTTTTGAACCGAACTGAATTTTTTGTTCGGTTCGGTTTTCTACTCAGAAAATTCGTTTAACCGAAATAACCGAATTTTAATATTTTTTTATTTTCTTAATTTTTAAATATTGTAATAATGCAATAAAAAATTAAAATAATTGATATTTTTTAAAATTTTTTGTTATTTTGGTCGATTGGGTTTTCATTTTAAAAATTTCAATTAATTCAGTTCAGTTCGGTTGTTCAGTTTGGTTTAGTTCGGTTCGGTTCGGTCAAAAAATAGCCCAAAACTGACCGAATCAACCGAATGCACACTCCTAGTATTGATAACATGAGAAAAAATTGCTGATCTCAAAAAGAAAAAAAAATCTCATTAGGAATGTTTTAGTTGTAATTAATCTTAGGGGTCGTTTGTTTAATGAAAAATAAGGGTGGGAATCGGAATCGGAATCGGAATGTGTGATCCCAATTTCTAGTGTTTGGTTCATTAAAATTTTGCATGGAAACCCATTCCCTTTCTAGGGTAAGGAATGATTTTTTATTCCCATGAAATCAAGTCAAACTAATTATAAATTAGTCAAATTTTAAAAAATTGTCATATATTATTAAAATTAATATTTTTTCAAATAATAAAATAAAATATATAAATTCATAATAATTATTATTTGATATATTTTTATATATAAATAAGATTGATTCCGATTCTGATTCCTTAGTAAACCAAACACTTTATTAAAATTTTCATTCCATTTCCGATTCCACTCCATTCCCATTTCCATTCCGATTCCAATTCCGGAGTATGAACCAAATGACCCCTAAGTTTAACTTAATAAGAGGTATCGGATAGCGTCTGTCAGATGTATCAATGTAATAAATAAATGGGAAATTAAGATAGGAATAATGCAAATTTCAGAAAAAAGTTAATCAACTAACAAACAATTTCCGTTGCAACAGAAACGTTGCAGAAGACTCTGTCAATATTGCAGCAACTAAAAGATCAAATAAAAAAAGGATTGGCTATAATAGGAGCTGGTGCAGGCACTGGAATATCTGCAAAGTTCGAGGAAGCTGGTGGTGTTGATTTAATAGTACTATACAACTCAGGGCGCTTTCGCATGGCAGGAAGGGGTTCCTTAGCAGGATTATTGCCTTTTGCAGATGCAAATGCTATTGTAATTGAAATGGCCAATGAAGTGTTACCTGTAAGTTCTCTTTGCTCTCGTAGATGTTTGTTGTTCCATTCTGCAAATGGCTCAATGTGCAAGTAAAGCCATTTTGAACTATAGTTCGTCTGTTTCTTTGTTTTTGTTTTGCTTCAGAAATAGAATATGCAAAACTAAAATAGGACAATTGAATATTAGTGTTATTTCTTCTATTTCATCATTTTGATTGGAGAGGGGGGCAATAGTAGCCAATTGTTACTTGCATTACTACTGAGATTTTCAACCTTGACTAATTTCGTTGAAATGTAGCTTAATTTGAAGCTGAATAAAGAAGTAAATGTAGGTTGTGAAGGAGGTGCCAGTTCTTGCTGGAGTATGTGCAACTGATCCTTTTCGGCGAATGGATTACTTCTTAAAGCAGTTGGAGTCAATAGGATTTTCTGGTGTGCAAAATTTTCCAACTGTTGGCCTGTTTGATGGTAACTTTAGAAAAAATTTGGAAGAGACAGGAATGGGATATGGGTATCTCTTGAAAACTATATTCTACAGAGATTCTTCTTATTCAGTTACTATTTCCCCTAATGACTTTTTTGTTGTTCATTTTCTCGTGATCAGCTTGGAAGTCAAGATGATTGAAAAAGCACATAAAATGGGGCTCTTGACAACCCCCTATGCTTTTAACCAAAATGAAGCCAAGGAAATGGCAAAAGCTGGTGCTGATATCATTGTAGCCCATATGGGGCTTACAACATCTGGGACTATTGGTGCAAAAACAGCTGTATCACTGGAAGAGAGCGTAGTTCATGTGCAAGCTATTGCAGATGCTGCTCATAATGTCAACCCGGATATTATTGTGCTTTGCCACGGAGGTAAGTAGATTTTTTTTCTTCCAATCACAGTTATTAGAAGGCACATCTAGGCACTAAGGGGTCTTCTTGGGACCTAGGCGCAAGGCACATGCACTACCTGAGATGCAAAAATTTTTTAAAAATGGAAATTAAAAATTTAAAGGACCAACACAACTAAGCATGTATGACAAAATAAGCTTATATAATAAAATATTAAGACTAAAGAAAGGCAAAGTACCAATATTTGGGTAAGAATGCAGCACCAAAAAACAGTGAAATTGTCTTGCAAGAGTAGATGGAAAATAAGAGAAAAGAACAGAAAAGGAAACAGGGGAAAAGAAAAAATAAAAATAAGGGAGCTGTGAGCTGAAAAGGCTAAAAGAGAGAAGAAGCAAATGAGAAGAAGAGAAAAGCATAACCTTAGTCAAGGGAGCGAGGGAGGGAGAGAGAGAGAGAGCGACATGCATGGATGGTGGTATTGGGATGATCAGCAGCTGCTCTTGCCTTAAAAAAGTAACATAAATCACTCTCTCTTCTTTTATTACTATTTTTTTTTTTTTTAGTTGATTAGGTATGAATAAACATATGATAAGCTCTTTTAAAATTTGATATTAGTGACTTAGATTGTGCCTTGACTTTAAAAACAAAAAGAAATACACATAATAGTGATATGTTGCAAAGGCTTGCCTTTTTTGTGCACTGCCTGAAGGTCAAAGTTCACCGAGGCGCATGCCTTTGTGACATGGCTTGCCTTGTGGGGGCTCAGGCGCAAGGGTTGTGGCTCCTGCGTCTTGTTCCTCAGGCATGCATTGGGTGCACTACTAACAAGTAGGCTTCTAATGAAGCTGTGGTGGCTGATTACTAGTTTGCAAGTTCATGTGATATTTTATTAGCCTAAATCATTTATGTAGCTGGGTATGAATAACTCAATATTTTGCTATTGTGCAAGTTATAGATTGTTGGTTATCAATGGCTGCATGATATGAGTATTTTACAATGGCTATGCTTCCTTAATCAGACTTTTGTGCTTTATGTTGTCATCTATTAATGGGAAAAGGTGCATTTAGAACCCTAATGTTTGGTCCAGAGTTTAAATAGGCCCACAAACTTAATGTTGCTGAATCGGGTCATTTAGCACCTTCCAAAAAATATTTCATCTGAAACAATTACAAAATGGTCCCTGAAATTAATTTTTATCAAAATTTCTAATTTTTTTAAATCTATAAACAAAATTATTCTTAAATTTTTATTAATTGTGTAATTTTAAAAAACTATTTTATTTAATTATTGAAATTTTCTAAATTTAATTATTATTTAAACTAATTAATTAAAAAAATAATATTTAAATTTTAATAATAATAATAATAATAAATTTCAATTTAATTTAAATTTTTATTTATAATTTAGAAAAATTAATAATTAAATAAATTATTCTTCTTAAGATTTATACTATCAATAAAAAAATTAAGGATAATTTTTTTGATTTAAAAAATTTAAAATTGTTTGATAGAAGGCTAATTTCAAGGACCATTTTGTAATGGTATTAGATGTCAGGTACTTTTGAAGGGGCTAAATAACCTGATTCAGTTTGTTTTTGAGTGAAAAAAATTTCCATGGCCTATCTAAACTTTGGACCAAACATAAAGGACCTAAATGCACCTTTTCCCTCTACTAATTTGTTCAGTGTTAAATGACAGTGTTGCCCTAATTCGGGCTTCTTTGTTTTGCTAGACTTTGCTTTAACTCGTTGATATTGAAAATAACAATGTTGCCTGATTTGTAGGCTTCTTTTCCATGCTTAACTTTGTTTTTTTCCATGAGCTTTCGGAAGAATTTTCATTTTTTTGCTTTATTATTTTTCTTACAAAATTTTAGTTATTGATATCAATTTAAAAAGTTGGTACTACTGTTACCGTTGATTACATATTTGTCTCCAACCTATTTTTAGGCCCTATTTCTGGTCCTATGGAGGCAGAATTCGTACTGAAGAGGACCAAGGAGGTTCATGGATTTTATGGTGCATCAAGCATGGAAAGACTACCTGTTGAACAAGCTATAACTAGCACAATGCAACAGTATAAATCAATTTCCATTAAATGAGGTTCAGTATTGCTCTATACCATCAAGCTGGATTTAATGTGTATGTTTTTTCATTTTCCTTTTATACCTTTGATCCCCTGCAATGAGAGTGCATAAACGGGGAATGGATGCTAATAACTCTGAAATGCTGCTCATAACGTTTGTAGGAGCTGATTGCATGAGCTATCACATTGTAAAGAGAATGCCTGTACTTACAATTTTAATCAGTGATTGTAATTAATTGGATCAATAAATGAAACGCAGATCATATTTGTAATCAGACTTTTTTCTCTAAGGATTTAATTTTTTTCCTGAACAACTGTTTCATTGGAACACAGCGGAAAAAGGCAAAGGCCCTATGAGAACAGACAAAACCAGCCAACAATGCCAATAGCAACATTAGGAAACCAGAACAAAGCAACTCAGGCGGGAATTATCCTTTCGTTACTCGTTCACTAAAACTATAACCACTAAGGAGGCATTATTGATGCTCATTCAATCAGTTGTTACTAGTGCTTATTCTCAACCAGTAAAAGCAATTAGCATGACTACGGTGATACTAGAGAAATAAATAAAAAATGCCAAAAGCGTCCTGATGCTAGTTACAATGAGGGATCCGAATATCAGCATCAGAGATGACCATAGTATCATATGAAATTTAAGAAATTTGATATTTCCTGAAGTCATTGACTTGACTCTTGTTATCCTGCCTTAATCTTTGCGGTACTTTTCATTTTTGGTCATATTCTATATTACGAAGTGATGGAATCGTGGTTGACGATTCAAAAGAGCTTGTCCTATTCATCATGTCGGGTATACTTTGACCTGTTGACTTGTGGATTAATTGTTATATCATGGACCCATCCATATTTCAATATAGACCAAGAGCTCCATCACAGACGTGTGTGATGGTAAAACACACCTTTTTTAACGTTTTTTATTTTTTTAATCGTTGTCCCTGCACCAAGACGAATAATTAGGGAGCTTGACCATAATATCTTGGAGAAGGCTGCCCAAATACGTAAATTTTTGACTTTCATGGACGACTCATGTATTCTGTGCCAGAGGATGAGAAATGATGAGGGATTGATGTGGTGGTATAAGTGTGAGGAGGGGCTGTGGAAGACAAATGAGGCGAGCTCACTTGCTCTTTGAGTAGAATTTGGAGCATTCTGAGATTATGTGTAAGTTTACAGGACGTGTACCCTTTTCCTTTTTATTGCTTTTTGAATGCTAGGAACAAAATTATATATATATATATATAGATTATTTCATTTTTAACTTTTTAATTATAATAAATAGAATTTTATTTGTATTTTTATTTTAGTTAAATAATGTAGTTCATTATTTAAATAATGTATGTTCATAAGATAAAATATATAATTTTATTACTTGTACAACCCTTTGTACCTAAACTATCTATTCATGGATTTACTTAGTTAAATGATTTTTAGCCGGAAATTATAGAGAAATTATAAATGACACAATCCGCACTCAAAGGAGCAAATAGTTTAGTTAATCAAATAAAACACTTAAGCTCATCATTATTTAATTATTAGATTTATATTTATTTTAATCCTGATTATTATGTGTTTCATTTTATATATTTTGTATTTTATATGTTTTCATATTTCCGTATTTCATTCTCCTTTATGTAATTATTTTATTATATTGTTTAATTAAATATTTATATGCTTATTGGCTTTATTATGTCTATTTGGTTTATGAATTAACTTTGTGATTTTTGTTTTGTAGGATTTTACATATTTGTGGAAAATTAATATTTTGTCTATTGCATGAAATATTAAGATGATTTTTAATCATCAAATATATATTCCTATAAGTTCTTAGATTTTTATTTATTCTGCAATTAATTTATTTTTTGTTTTTCTTATTATTATTTTTGCATGTTTAAAGGGATATAATTCATTTCTCCTCCTCCTATTTCTTCGTGTGTGCACTTATTTTATTTATTTGTCTTTATTTTTATGAATGTCCTGTATTATTTGTGATAAATGTTGTGAACCACACTTAAGTTGCATGCAATTGAAATTTAAATGCAAACTTGGACTCAATTATAAAGTTTGGTAATTATCTGGAGGCGATTACAATTTGCCTGTAAATGAGGAAATAATTCAATAATTAAAGGTAATAAAACACAAAACACAAACGGATGCCAACGGTAAGGTTGGGTGGGCATTCCAAAAGCCCATACCTAGTTTCCAAATCTAATCTCTGAGAATGGTTGTTGGGGCCCTCCATGGAATCCAGTTGTTGTGCAGTGTGTCCTGGGTCTTATCCGGGTGACGAATCCATCTCCGATTTGGACTACAAGCCTATTTTGTATTTCCCAGTGGGTCTCAAGCCCACACAATATTGTGGTCGCCAAACACTTGAGCGCATGCTGAACCCCGCCACCTACACAACATTTTCTTTTTTTTGCTCACTATTTTTTTCTCTTAAGAGCTTTCTTTGAATGAATAATTATGAACTAAATATTTTCAATTGTTGTTAAACCAAAGAATAAATATCTTCAACTGTTGTAACAATAATAAATAAATAAAATTTTCTCATTTTCTATTCTTAAAGAATAACGTTTTTTTAACTTTAATTTGTTTATTAAAATGTATAACAATTTTTTTAAAAAAATTATTTGACACTTATTGATCATCAATATGTAACAAGTTTACAATCCTAATGATGTATTTGTAACATCAACAAAAAAAACTGAAAAATTAAAAAAATCAACAAACTGAAACAAAAAAATAACTAAAAACAACAATTGAAACGACAAAACAACAAAAATCAACAAAATTTTAAAGTTGTTGATTGTTGTTAATTTTTCCTAATGTACAGTTGTTGATTGTTGTTGTTTTTTTATTATTTTTTAATTTTTTTCATTATTGATGACAAAATTAAGGCCATAAATAAAATTTTTACTTTTATAAGTATTAATGATAAAAATAATATTTTTTTTGATATATCTCATAATTTTTATTATTTTTATTATTATTATTTATTTTTAACAAAAATCAACAAATATAAACAAAAAGAAACAACAAAAACAATTTAAAGCAACAACTGAAATAACAAAATCAACAAATATCAACAAGAGCAACAAAAAATTGCAGTTGTTGATGTTTGTTGATTTGTGTTGATTTTTGTCGTTGTTTGTTATTTTTTCAATTTTTTCATCATTCATGATTAAAATTAAGACCATAAATATAATTTTTACTTTTATTAATGTCAATAATAAAAATAATAATTTATTTGATATATTTCATAATTTTTTTATTATTTTTATTGAAAAAATAATTATTGAATACTATTGGTAATTTTTCCTTTAATTAGTTTAATTTCTAAATTCTAAATAATTATGAAAAAAATAATTATTGAAGACTATGGGTAATTTTAGTTTAATTAGATTAATTTTTATATTCTAAGTAATAGTAAGTTTTAAAACAAAAAAAAATTGCTATTTAGAATATAAAATTAAATTATTTAAAATATACGAATTAAATAAATACATACAATCAAGTTAAATTAAAGATGCCTTCAAAAATAATAAATAGGTAAAACAATTATAAAAAAATAAAAAATGGAAAATATCGATTTTAGAATATGAAAACACGAAGCTAAAACTAGGACAAAAGTGAAAAGCGAAAATACAAAACTAAAAAAAAAGAATGAGCAGGTCACGAATGAAATGATAGGGTTTGACTTGGCTCATTTTTTTATATTAAATTGTATATCTATTTACACTGAAAAAATTGAAATTAATTGAATTAGGCTACTGAGATGAGATAAGAACATCTATGGGCTTAAAAACTCTGTCCATGGGCATCAAATATTGGCATGGGTCGGACTGATTTTATTCAGCTCAAATGCACATACAATACAATAGAAATAAATAAATAAATTTATGTG
Source organism: Mallotus repandus (assembly GCA_949671775.1). NCBI lineage: Eukaryota > Viridiplantae > Streptophyta > Magnoliopsida > Malpighiales > Euphorbiaceae > Mallotus > Mallotus repandus. Next base: position 7,240 of record CATIWM010546377.1, on the reverse strand, counting down.
ATGTTCAAAAAATAAATAAATAAATTTGTGTGCAGTGAAAAATCCCTAGAAACCTAAACCAAAATTCGCCCACCAATAATGACCAGTCTCTACTCTCAAGGGTTAGTAGTCCTGGAAGATGAAAAGGGATTAATCATCTGCTTGGTTGATGATCATGATGAAAATCAAAATCGAAAGATAAAGCAAAATCGAAAGGGAAATCGAAGAAGGAATGGAAAGGTGGCGGCCACATGGGATTCTGAGCATCCGTTTGTGAAGAATTATAAAAATACGATTGATTTTGCTATAAGACAAATGGACAAATTTGGTGTAAGGTGCGACAAGGAGTTTCTATGTGGGAATTCAGTGCATGGCCGCCATATATATGGTTGTTCCCTGATTGATGTTTACTCAGTTAAAATAATTGTTAGCAGATATTCTGGTTCTATTTTGGATCTCCGTATCCATGGTGCAATTAGGATGTATGATACATATGAAAGAGAATGTAGGTACGATGAGTTGTTGTACAATGTGAAAAGTGATAAGTCAAAACCCATCAATCTCGACCCTTCGGGATCAACTACCCTTTCCCTTTCTGGTCCTAAGATAGGGCTACCTTCAACCGACCTTAATCTAGCAGTCACTTTTGCTCTCAAGTTGAATGATAAGAATATTTTTGAAACACCAGCCAATGTTGGTACTAATCGTCGGATCAATATATATGTTTCTTATGTAGTTAGAGAAGAAACCTTTATTGCCGCAACTGTTCTGTTTGCACCCTCCTTAACTTCCAATTGCTACTACGACATTCTGAAAAATAATCTAGTTTGGGGGTACTATCCAGCAAGGGTAGACCCCCTAGGAGGTTCAAGATCTTTCTAATATTCTTGTCCGTGTGGTTCTCAAATGTGTTGTCTTGCAAGGGGCACTTGCGCCTAAAGTGCACGTCACTATATTGGGACAACATGTTGACAAATTTTTGGGGTGCATTCGAGCCCACCCTTGCACATTCCCCGTGTATATTGTGCTTTTTGATAAGAAATAGACTAAGCCTGTGACAGTAAAATCTCAATCCCATTCCATTTAGCTTACAAGATCATTAGTAGTTGTGCCCTCTAACGCCTATCTCATAATTGAAGTTGAACTGCATAAGGCAAATGGCAATCTGATTGTGAATGAAACATCTTTCTTTCCTGCTTGCTCAACTAGAAGATTCCACTCCACCTTCAATAATGTCAAATTTGAGGTTGAATGGAGTGTCCCACATTATTGAATCTTCAGCTGCTGATTTCCAAGTAATTTACCAGTTTGTTTGCACTTTTGTCTCTCCCTACCTCTATAGACTTATGAATTGTTTAATCTTGTTATGCTTGATTTTATGCTATACTTGTTGCAATGGATGTTAATGTTGTACCTTTCATACTGTCTCCTTATTATATCAACCAATCTTTTGTGTTTGCTTTGTTTTATGCCAAGAATAGATATGAAATGCGTTGGTTATTGAAATTGGAGTTCGATACTAATGTCTATGTTGGAAGGTTATTATTGTTGTTGTTGTTCTTGTTGTTGTTGGCGTTGTTATTTTAGAGTTGAGATGAGATATTTTACCCATTTATTGGACTTTTAAAACTAGGATTATTATTCCATCAATCCTTTGGTGCCTAAATTTAAGATTTTGGGTCTTTTTAGTATCCTCTCTCTATCTTGTCACATTATTTTAACTAAAAATGAACAAAGGTCTATATGGTTTAAGTAATAGGAACTAGGAAGAATCCGCTTATATAAAACATCTTGCCGCTTTTTACTTTGCTCCCACAATTCTCCTTGTCATGTTAATGACCTGTGAGTAAGTATCTCTAGCAAGACTAATTTTTTTGTGAGTTTAGAATCTTATCATATAGAGTTCTATGATGATGATGAATCGAACACAAAGAAGCTACTAGCCATGTAGCAACTATGGAATCACCAATAACGCAATGAAAATTCCCTGAGTTTTAATTTAACATCATTAATAGTGAAAGCAATTTTGTCCCGTTAAGCCTAGCAATAACTGAAGGGCAAAAACTCAACAGCAACAAAGAACTACTAAGAATGGAAAAGCCTAGGCCTAATAGCCCTAACTTGACCATTTCCTGTGGTTCTAGGTGGTGGTTATGGTCCTGCCAAGACCTAACAACCTTCAAATCCATAACCAAATGAAAGCTAGAATAGAAAAAGATCTAATTTAATAACAATAATAGATCCTTCACTCCTTATAACCCCATGTTACAGTATATCTTTAGTTGTTTATCCTAATGAAGTTGGTGTTATTGCTTCATTGGTATCTTATGCCTTCAACTATTAACCCTGCATTCCTGTTGTTTCTTGCCCCAACCCACCCCCACCACACCCCACACACCCCCCTAAGGGGGCGCGGAGGGGGTTATCAGTTATATGGAAAAAGATAAGTGGATTATTGGCATATTTTAATACTTAAGATTTCATGGTAATGATGTTGAGTTGATGTTCTAGATCATTATGAGGATAAGGAAAATGGGTCTTGGTGAGAGCAATGCCAAAGAGTGTGTTTGAGGTGGAGAAAAGTTCATATCATAATTTAAGCAGGTTTGAAAAGATTTATCCAGCTTTTAGAGGTGATGGTGAAGGATTTTACATTGATAATAGTTGGAAGGAGAAAATTTGACTTTGAAAGAGAGGGAAGCTCGTGATTTGAGGAGGATGCAGTTTTTTGAGAGGCAAGAAGGTTCGGGTAGCAGTGTTGTGGCTTTGGTAGGAGATATTAATGAGTAAGTTGTGGAAAATATTTTTGAGAATGATAAGAATGAGAGTGATGGAGGAGTGGATAATGGTGCCAATGGAGATGAGAATAATGAAGAGGTGGAGTATATTGCTAGAATTGTTAGCGATGATGTTAAAGGGTCCCGCGACATTTGTGTAAGAGAACTTACAGCTAATCGAGGGGAAGTGGGGAAATTACGAAGGATGAAGAGGTTAAGGATAGAAGTGTAGGAAATGAGGTTTTGGTTAAAGATGAAGTGTTTGTGGAGAAGGATGAGACAAAGGGTGAAGAAATGAGGAATGGGGCTGTAATGGAAAAAGGATTGCAACAAGACGAGTCACCAAAATGAGAACAATTTCAGTGATTGATCAGTGTAAGATGGCTATTGAGAAGGGTGATCCTAGGATGAAGACTGAACTACGAGAATAATGTTGTTGGCGACAACCGCGGCAAATTAATTGTCTTGTGTCACCATAAGCCTCTTCTGCAAATGAATAGAACATTTTGCACTATGAATAGATGGCTCTTTATGGTTTATGATTGGTGGGGGGAATTTCTTGAAGAACTAAATGGTCCTCTATACTTTTCCTGCTTTGTCTTATCAAATATAAGAGGCAGCTTTTAGGTTTTCTTTTTTTTTTTTTGGGTTGCATTGAAGGGATGCTTGGAAATGAGAAGTTTTGTATCTAGGTTTATTCTGTTTAAAATCATACATTTGGGCATTGAAATTTAATTTCTTTAATTTGATTTAAACCCTCAAAGAGGCACTGGGTTTTCCTTCTGCAAATTTTATAGCGCTCTTAAGGTATTTAATATTTCTATCATTATTATAATTTGTCATCATTGTTATTTTAGGTTCTTATTGATTTTAATTCTGGATTAAAGATAGGATTGTTGTTTGTGGTTTTTCTACATGTTATCCTATTTTGCTTTTCATTTTGAAAAGCAATCATGTGGTGAGCATAGAGAACTTGTTTCCCCAAAATGGAGGTTGGTGGATTCTTCCCCCAATTCTATCTGATCCAGTGACTTTTATATATTAAGGTTCAGATGTACTGTCTCCATCTAGTTCCATGCATGAGTTTTTTTTATTATTTTTTTTCCAGAAGGTTCCATGCATAAGTTGAGGTGATAAACCTCTTTTTTATTATGAATGTTTGGATGTTCGATTTTGAGATAAAAAGAGATGTTGGTGTGTCAGTTTATACATAGGGGGAGGGCAAGGGTTCGATCAATGGTTTCCTAAGTTGCCTTGTTAAGGAGTTCTGTTGATTATTAAGGTCTTTGATTTGTGTAGGAATTAATTATCGATAAGAAAGGCATCCAATATTACCATGTGATGCTAGCAACTTTTTTCTCTAAACAAATGGAAGCGGAATTAATTTTATGAAACAGGATATGCCATTTGTGCCATAAGTTGTAATTACAATTTTTTACTAGTCGAAAGGTCATGCATCAATGATTGTATTGTGGTTTACACCTCTTGTCATCAACACTGTGTAATATTGAAAGCAATATAAGAATTATGTTATGCACTGCATATGTTGGATAGTAGATCTGTTGCTTGAACTTGCTTATTGAAATCCTCAGGCTGTAATAATGCTAGATGTGGATGCAAAATCCAATTTGAATGTAGGGGAGTTGGATTTTTATTTTTTGGGATCTTCCACTAGCATACTTTAAGAAAGGAGACTGAGTTTTATTGTAAAATTCATTTTTTGTTATTTTGCTATTAATGATGCTAGTAAACGCACCCAGGTTATTTTGAATAGAGAAAATATATATATATATATATATATATATATATATTCTCTTGCATTTAGCACCCATCTCCTTCCTCCCTCCCGACCGACTTGTTGAACAATATGGTTAATGTAAAATGAAAATTAAATTTATGTATATACATTTTGTTTGCTCTAGACCTTTTTCTGTGGAAATTCGAGCGTGCCAGGTGTGTGAAGTACACCGAGCACTTTTGACTTCTAAGAGACGATTGTATGTAGTTAATAGAGCCAAACTACTGGGTTCTCGAACTAGCTATAGGGGATTAGCTAAATTTGATTCGAATCTTACAATTCAAGTTGGTTCAGCCCAAATTCGAGTTGGTTCAGCCCAAATTTAATGCGAATCTATAGGTGAATTGGAAAAGTATAAGAATTGATGTCAAATCATACAAGTCGATAGTGAATCATAAGAATCGATACGAATCTATGATTCTTGTCTATTGAATAAAATGAATCTTATTTAAAATATACAATTAAAGAATGGAAAAGGTACTAATTTTTCAATTAAAATCACTTAAAATTTAAAAATCCTATAATAAAAACACAAACCTAACTTGTTCTTCCTTAAGTGTTTCCCGACTTTAACAGGGCTGGTAAATATAATCAACTTTATAAATTCTTTTATAATTCTTCGTTTAATTTGGAAGACTAGCAACACTGATTTAGATTTTTGTTATTTATTTTACTAATTTCTTTCACACTAGCTATTTGTTTCAAGTTTCATAGGATGTTTATAGGGCAAAAAACTGATGGAAATGGTTATGCTACTTAGGCATCAAAGACATGTGTGGTGAGCACAAGCCTAAGTAGAACAAATTTCAAAAAATTTTCTTTACATAACCCTTCAACACATGAAGAATTCCAATCCCAAGGATCCAATTTGCATTTAACACATAGTTAAATACCAAAACAACAAGTAAAAGCAACAACCTAGGAATTCTAAGTTTTATGATATCAAGCACTCCATGACATCAAGCACACCTTATGACATCATCCATGACATCACAATAAGTATACAATTTGTATAAGTAACATAGTAAGTATACAATTTGTATAAGTAACTTACCAGTGTACAAAGAAGAATGTAGAAAATACATCTCATGTATAATGTCTACATTCATCCTCTCACATATTTACCAATGTGATAAATACATGTAACTTAATCGTTATTTTTGCCATGGTGAACAATTTACACATAAAGGATAATGTGTGCCTAATATGCTAAATTTGACCATATCATTTATATATGGACTTAGGCCTGGTAATTGGGCTAACATTTGGCCCAAGCCCAATCTATTAAACAAATGGGCTTAGATTATATCCATGGGCGTTCTCAATATCTTGAATTAGTGTTTGGTCCAAAACTCTTTTGGGCCTAGGCCCAAACAACTTGAGTCATTAATCCAAGTTTAATTAGAAACAACATATATTATTAATTTAATACTCTAATTAATATCTCATAATAATTAAGTATAAATTAATAATTAAACCCTGCTTGAATTAGATTTCATGATATGTTAGAATCATTGCTTAAAGCATAAATCCAATTCCATTAATCTTAATTAATTGATTTAACTCTTTAATCAATAATTGGATTAATATTGATAGTGATTTGGTGAAGCTCTTTTAGGTGTGACTTACTAGGTTCATGTCTAATTGGCAATGAGAAGATAATATCAACACTTGATATTACTTGAAACTCCTTTCAAGTCTAAATGTGAAAATCCCAAGTATACACATTTAGTTCTCATAAGTTGTGAGTGACCCCTCGCATCAATATCATAACTACCCAAATAGAAATGAATGCATGTATTAATTCACACGAACCCTTTGGTCATAATTATAGTGCACTAAAATCATAATTATAGTGCACTAAAATCCCTTCATTACAGATCCCAATATAGCCTAGAGTCAAGGTTTAGTCAAACTTTAATAGCTTTATCATATGACCTCATCTCAAGTTACAATTCTTGATAAAACATAACAAATACTAAAAACACATTTCTAGCTCTGAAACTCTTTCAAATTGTGTCATGTTTGTCCTGGCCAGGAACTTATTCATCAAGAATAAACTTAGATAGCATAGGATCTTATCCCGATTCCCTTCAGGAAATTCCCATCTTGGTCAAACACTCATCCCTACATTTAATAGACTAGAGCCACCACATGCCATATACCCATGTATGATTAACACAAGTATGTAAGTAGTAATAAACCCTAACCACTTAAATGTGGATGACCATGTCACCTCAGGTCAAAGGACTATATGCACCATTATGACCTAAATTGTAATCGTTGACTATAAGTGAATATCCTTATGATCAAAAATCTAACGTCACGTTCGATCCACCCATCACATGAGTATCCACATGTCTATTCTGATATCTCATATCAACTAGCATGAGATTCACTACATCCCACTATTAGTATCAAATACTAATAAAGGAAAATAGACAGATGTAATAGTCAAATTAATATTACCCAAATATTAATTTATCGAATATGAACGATTTTATAGCATATGTACTAAATGAATTTGTCACTCATATTATCAACTCTTGATAATAAATTCATTTAACATTATGCTAATGGATGAATATTCAATTAAATAAATACTTTAGATAAAAGAATATTCTTTATTGCCATTTGGAATAATTTACAATGTCATAATATGTAATTGGCCTCTAGGGCATACTAC
>CATIWM010546365.1:0-11328 GCA_949671775.1 Mallotus repandus | reverse complement strand
CATGGTGATTGACATTTTTTAACCAAGAGGGGGAGGAGTCTATTTATAACCTTAAAGACTCCTCCCATTCTCACAACAAAACAATGTGGGATTAGCAAATTTTTGCCAAAACCAACTAACCCCCTTCCTTCTCTTCTTTTCAATATGGGATAACACTCATCTTTTAGTTTTTTATCATTCTTCAACACTAGTTAGTGTTCAGTGGTGGTTTTAGATCATTTTCTTTTATTTTTTATTGCTATACAACAAATCCTACATCGATGGGCAATAACTTCTGGAACCATCTGTCAGCAGTGTTTCTTTACCTAAAAAAAGAGAGCTCGTCAGTTATTATTTTACTGTATTCATGGAAATGGTTGTGATGTGGTTGTGGCTTTAAACTAATTAAACAAATTCCCAGCAACAATGGAAAGGGTTATGGTATGGAAGATGATTCATGCACATTATATGAGTGTCAGCCAGACAATATTGATTGTGCTAGTCCACTTGATATGGCAACAGACAGAGGACATCTCAGTAGGGAGTGATAGAATTCAAGGGACACTGCTGATGGCTGCTAGGAGGATGCTAAGCTTGGACAACACTGTCATGCTTGAAAGAATCAATTTTGTTACATCTACAAGCTTGTCTTTTCCAGAAATAGATGTCAATCACAGTGGAGATGTGATTGTTATCAAACAATTTAATTGAATTTTGCATAGGTAGGTTACAGTAAATCTCAATGATCTAATTTACCTTCTTTAGTTTGTATGCATTTTAATTGAACTTTGCATAGGTACACTGCATTGAACTTTACATATGTATTCGTTTCCTATGGTGTTTCTGCTATTTGGTGAAGTGGGTGTTATGGCTTTGGCTCCATAATTGATGGGTGTGTGCTTTGATCTGCCATGACTGTGAATTTGGAGGATTGTACATTTTTTTATTTAGGGATTTCACTTTTTTTATTTTGGAATTTAAGTTTTTGGTGAAGTGGAGGTGTAAGGGTGGGACCCACATTCCATGTAAGCAGAAAAACTCATGAGTTATGGGTTCCAGTTGCCACATAGATAGCAGTTAACATTTAAAAAAATAGAGGGATTATTTGCTTCATTTTTGAAACGTTAATGGTATATTAAAACCCTAGATAACGTTAATGACATATCTACACTTAGGGTAAAACTTCAGTGGGGTTCCCTTATGTAAAATTAGGAGAATTTTGGACACAATTCAAAACTTTTTTTAAAAAAATAACTTTATAAAAATGCTCCAAAAACATATACAACAATAAAAATATTATACTTTCTTTAAAATTACGTATATGCTCTAAAAAAAAAAAAATTATGTGTTTACTCATCCTTCGTGAATGCCCTAAGTTCACAACTCCACACCCTATAAACTTCGTTACTCATATAAGAAAAATTGATTGAAGGTAAATGTTGTTTTGTTGTTGTTCTTGTTGTTCTTGTTGTGGATGATAAACTAATCAAGCAGGAGTTGGACCAACAATTCAATGAGTAATGATAACGGTTGGTTCTCCTGCCTGTGGTAAGCCCTGCAAAAGAGAAACCAATGAGCAAGCTCACTAGGCGGGGTCCTGGCGAATCGACTCCAACTATCAAGTTAGCATTGGGAACTAAAGAGAAGACAAAGGAGTATTTATGGAAATGAGGTTACTTGGCTTTGTTACCTAACATGGTTGTCTTTATACTCAATCTCTATGTGTAGAGGAGACTTAATTGGCCTTGCACTGTTTATATGGCCATGTTTCTCATATGTTACAGAGTGGGCATGGCATGTTCAGAGGGCTGCTAGTGGGACATGATAGTTGCCAACATCACTATACCATTACAGCTTTTGGCGTGGTCGTCTCTGCTAATTGGGCATGGCTTTCTGTGATTACCTCACTAGTTTGTACCATTTTATCGGGTGTTAATGGTGTCAATGGAAAAACTTGGAGAAGAATATGTTCTTTTCATTTTAGGCCTCCATGCATATTGGACTCTCTGGTTTTCTAAGGTGACTTGTCTTTATGCTTTTAGGTTTTTCAGTGGGCTTTTGATGTTAAGTTTGGGCCTAGGTATCAGGGTTCCCTCCGTAAGTGGGTGATCACTCATGTTCGACCTTGATTGATTCATTTGGTGCAGAATATATCATCATAGAAGTTCAGAGGAGCTAGTTCACCTTTGGGAAAGGTATGCTCAGGATATGGCAAACATGGCAAAGGAGAATAAGGAGAGGATTTCCATATTGGAAGGTCAGTTTCGTGTAGAGCAGGATCAGAACCAAGAGCTTATCCAAAAGCAGGAGGGATTGAAGCGCTCCTTAGTTAAAGGTTGTTGTAGGGTTGAATATTCTGATCCAAAGTATGGTTGATGAATTTCAAGGATGTTAAGACTCAATTTGCCAAGGAGCCCAAGACTCGCCATAGTGGAGGTTTAGGGCTTTATTTTATGATGGCTCCCTTAAGGGGTTCTTCACATTTCTTTTATGATTATGTACCCTTTTTTTTATGAGTGCTTGAATAGTTAATTTATAAATTTTTATTGTAGCAATCTCATTCATATTCTCCTTTTGTCGTCTACTACCGAGAAGTTCTGGTGTTTCGCTATCTGGTTCCATGATTAATTAGCCAAAGGTTTGTTACTTTGGTGAAATGCTTCCTTGATCGATTTGTCATGCTAAAGGTTGCTATTTTTAGCAAGATGCTTTTTTGGATGATCCATCAAATTGGGGCTTGATAATTTTAAGGAAGCTCCTATGGACGATTCGTCACACCAGGTGTCTATCAATTTTGAGAAGGCTCCTTTGGGCTATTCGTCATGCCAAGGGTTTGTTAATTTTTACAAAGCTCCTTTGGATGATTCATCGCACTAATGGCTTATCAATTTTAAAAAGGCTCTTCTCATCAATTCATCGCGTCAGAGGCTTATCAATTTTAAGAAGGCTCCTCTAGGCAATTTATTATGCTAAGAGCTTTGAGAGATAGCTTTTCGTCTCTACGAGTGATTCGTTATACTCAAGGGAATGGAGAAAAGATTATTCATCCCTGTGGGAGATTCATCGTGATGAGGGGAATAAAGAAATGGTGATTAATCCTTGTCGATAATTTGTTGTGCTGAGAGGAGTAGAGTAAAAGTGATTTATCCCTGCGGGAGATTCATCACACTTAGGGGAATGGAGAGAGGATGATTCATTCCTGTGGGTGATTTATCACGTTGAGGGAAATAGAGTAATGGTGATTCATCACAATGGGTGATTCATTGCACTGAGGGGAATAAAGAAATGGCAATTCATCCTTGCGGGTGATTGGTCACACTAAGGTAATAGAGTAATGGCAATTCATCCCTAGAGGCAATTCATTTTGCTGAGGGGAATAGTGAAATGATGATTCATCCATATGGGTGATTCGTCACGTTGAGGGGAATAAAGTAATGAGGATTTATCCCTACAGGTAATTTATCGTGCTTAGGGGAATAATGTAATGAGGATTCATCCCTACAGGTGATCTGTTGCGCTATGGGGCTCATAAATATTGTAGTTTCTCTACTTGGGTGCTTCGTGACACCGAGGGGTTTGTCATGATTAGTAGCTCCTCTTTGGCATTTTTTTGCACCAAGGGGGGCTTGTCACATTAATAGTTCCTCTTGGGTGGTTCGTAGCACCAAGAGGCTTGTCAAATTAGCAGCTCCTCTTGGGTGGTTTGTAGCACCAAGGGGCTTGTCAAATTTGTAGTTCTTCTTGGGCGGCTCATCATGCCAATGATTTGTGTATAGCCGTGCATCCACTTGGGCATTTCAGTGCCAAGGGCATGCACATTAATGCATCTCTTGGGTGTTTTAGTGCCAAGGGGCTATGTATAGCAATACGTCTACTGAGGCATCCCAACACCAAAGGGTATGCATGTTAATACATCCATTTGGGCATTTCAGCATTAAGGGGTAGATTTAAGATGGTATTTCATCATTTTATGAGGGGAATTATAGTTTACATTATCTCAAAGGCTTTTTATTCTTTCCCTATATCGTACCATGCCAAATAATAAAATCACATCCCATATGTATTCATCCTAAGAAAATCATAATAAAAGAGTTCATCCCGAGGCAATTTGTACCACACTATACAGGGAATTGGTAATCTAAGAGATCAAAATAACCAATAGTTCATCCCAAGGCAGTTTATACCACGCTATTTGGGGAATCACTAACCAAAAAAATTAGAATAACCAAGAGTTCATCCCAAGGCAGTTCGTACCATGCCATACGAGGAATCGCTAACCAAAAGAAATCTGAATAACCAAGAGTTCATTCTGAGGTGGTTCATACCATGCCATACGGGGAATCATTAACCAAAAGAAATTAGAATAACTAAGAGTTCATCTCGAGACGGTTCATACCATGCCATACAGGGAATCATTAACCAAAAGAAATCAAAATAGCCAAGAGTTCATTTCAAGGTAGTTTGTACCATGCCATACAGGGAATCGCCAACAAAAAGAAATCAGAATAACCAAGAGTTCATCCTGAGGTAGTTCGTACTGTGCCATATGGGGAATCACCAACCAAGAGATAATAATAACTAAGAGTCCCTCCCGAGGCAGTTCGTACCACATTATACTGGGAATTAGTACCCAAAAGAAATCAAAATAAGAGTTCATACCGAGGCGGTTCGTACCACACCATATAGAGAATCGTAAACTAAAAGAAATCAGAATAACCAAGAATTCATCTCGAGGCAGCTCGTACTATGCCATACAAGGAATTCCCTATCAAAAGAAATTAGAATAACTAAGAGTTCATCCCAAGGCAGTTTGTACCACGCCATATAGGGAATCGCCAACCAAGAGATCATAATAACCAAGAGTTCCTCCTGAGGTAGTTCGTACCACTCCATATGGGGAATTTCTAACCAAAAAAAAAAAAAAAGAATAATCAAGAGTTCATCCTGAGGCAGTTCGTACCATGCCATACGGGGAATTGCCAACTAAGAGATCATAATAACTAAGAGTTCCCCCCAAGGTAATTCGTACCACACCATACTGGGAATTGCTAACAAAAGAAATCAGAATAACCAAGAGTTCATCCTGAGGCGGTTCGTACCACACCATACGGGAATCGCCAACCAAGAGATCATAATAACTAAGAGTTCCTCCCAAGGTGGTTCGTACCATGCCATACAGGGAATTGCTAACCTAAAGAAATCAGAATAAGAGTTCATCTTGAAGCAGTTCATACCATACCATACGGGGAATCACCAACCAAAAGAAATAAAAATAACTAAGAGTTCATCCCGAGGTGGTTCATAACACTCCATTCAAGGAATCACAATAACCCAAAGAATTCATTCCAAGGTGGTTCTTCCCATACCAAACAGGAAAATTAAAACTAAGATCACATCCCTTGCTATTCATACCATACCAGAAAAGGGAATTATAATAATTAAGGGGGTTCATCCTAGGGCAGTTTACACTATATTGAATGGGGGAATCACATCAAAAGGGTTTGGACAAACCAAGAGGAACTAGTGAACTCATAAAGAAAGCCATATTAAAACATGCATATAAATTAATCTCTATATATAGAGTGCATATAGTTCTCTTTTACTAGCAAATGAGATGTGTCATTATTATCTTATAGATCTCACGTATTTTGGAAATATGCATTGACTTGTGATGAATTAGCTAAGCTACAACATGGATATGCCACGTAATTAGACCATGTTGGTTCATCAATTTTCTTTTCAATAAGGTTTGAAAAAATCTAGGTAATGGGAAACTTAATACTTGAGCAATCAGTAGTAGTTCATAATTTATAGAGCTATTCTCATGCTTTGAGGAGAAATGAGTAGAAAATTGATGATTTAATACCTAGTTTGGTGGAAGTATCAAAATATACTTGCCTCTGATTTGACAGAATTGGTATCCCTCGGTTTGCACTAGTAATGAGATTGTCATTTGTTGGTTCGTCTATTGTTAGATTGAATGGATAGGTGTCTGCTATAGCTGAATAAGTTGATTCACCTGTCAGGCAAGCAAAATCCATGGATCTCTCATGTTTGTTTAGGAAGTCATGTGCGCTTCATTATTGTGTTCCTTTTGATGTGCTTGATTAGTGAAAACTCTATTTTCCTTGAGAACCCACATAAGCATTGTTCTCATGAGTTGTATGCCCATCTTTCAATAATAAGGGCTGAAAACCTCAGTTCTTCGGCGTCAAATGTTGTATGCCTCATTTCTCCAATATGCCAAGCACCATTTGAGTTGCTTGTCATTATTTATGGCATGTTTGCCCACACACGTTTAGTTTACATGGACTTTCTTTCCATTTTTCCAGATTTGGTTTTGTTGTAATACCAAAAATCGTATGCTATATTGTTCATCCCATGTAATGGTGATATTCTTGGGTTTACTTCAATGATTCTTGCTGGTGTGATCTCTTATATTCATCTTTTAGTTATAGTTATCCTCTGGTGAGACTAGCTGAGAGTGTTATGGCATATATCCTTGCTCTTCTCTCTTTCTCTATTTAGCTAAAGTGGAATCGACTGTGGCTTCTGGGTTCGCTGACAAACCTTTTTAGGAACTAAGTGGGGGCATCTTGAATTTGCCTTAGGAACAGGTCATTTCATACCCTTGATCACTTGTTGGATTGTTCGCATTAGATGAGTTGGGTCCATGTTGGACCTCACTTGACTTGCCATTCTCGCGGATTCCCCTCCTTTAGGGTTACTTTGTCCTTCGCTTTGCCATTGGGTACCCTATGTGCATGGTGCTCCGCTTTAGGGCCAATCTTCTTTGTGGGATCTGCATTGCCTATGTTGCCCTCTGGTGCAGTTTTTAGGAGCTCACTTCTATTTATACACTATGCTCAACTCCTTCTCTTGCCTTTATTTCATCTGTAAGGTCTCGAATTACTACTGTGAGTTTTAAAAGGGTGGAAGTTGCTTTAGGAAGCAGCGTTAAGTTAAGGTTCTAGTCATCTGATATAGTGTGTTGGGGGTTAGATCAGAGGATTTCGGTTATGTTTCTTATTTGTGGCTAGTTGGCATTTATTGGTTTGACTGTCTCCATCTCTCCTTAGTGGCACTGTTATGACTCCACGCTCACCGCACCATTGATAGCAGTTGGTTTTCCCGCCTGTGATGTGCCCTGCAAAAGAGGAACTAGTGAGCAAGCTCGTCAGGCAGAGTCTCAGCAAACTAACTCCGATGATCAAGTTAGTGTTGGGAACTAGAGAAAAGACAAAGGAGATGAGGTTACTTGGCTTTATTACTTGAGTGGGTTGTCTTTTTGTACTCACTCTCTATGTGTAAATGAGACTTAATTGGCCTTACACTATTCATGTGGCCATGTTTGTCATTTGTTGCGGAGTCGGGCGTCATCTTTGGTCGGGTGTGGCATGTTCGGAGGGTTGTTAGTGGGCCGTGATAGTTGCCAACATCACTGTATCATTGCAGCTTTTGACATGGTCGTCTCTGCTGGTTAGGCGTGGCTTTTTGTGATTGCCTCACTGGTTTATACCATTTTGTCGAGTGTTAATGGTGTCAGTGGAAAAACTTGGAGAAGAAGATGTTCTTTTCATTTTGGACCTCCATGCATGCTGGACTCTTTAGTTTTCTAAGGTGACTTGTCTTGATGCTTTTGAATTTTTCAATGGGCTTTTAATGTTAAATTTGGGCCTGGGTATCAATAAAAGGCCAAAAGTGTGTTGAACAATTCTGAATTGTAAGAAAAGTATCTTATTAAAGTTCATGCATTCATGAAACTGAGCTAAAACCTGAAACCATTTAAAAATTTTAAAAACTATATATAAAATGTATATCTATAAATTACATGTGAATGAATATTCACCTATAGTACAGGTAATTAGTCAAAAAAAATGAATATTCATCTAAAAATTGTGAGTGCACTTTTTTATAATATGTAATACAAATTTACGATAAAGTATAATTTTATGTTTATAGGTTTAACTTTTGACAAACTTATGTTTAGAATAGAAGAAAATGAGAGAGAAGAGAAAATAAGTGAGGAAAATAAGGGAGGAAAGTAACTTTTTATTATTTGAAATAAGGAGGGAAAATATAGAAAAGAAAGAAAGTGGAGTTTATTTTCCTTCTTAATTTGTTTCTCCAATTTAGAGACAAAATGAAAAAAGAGAAATGAAAAGTATACACAAAACATTTAATTTTATAATTTTACCTTATTTACTTTTAACATTTATTACCACATTTTTAATATATGGACATAATAGTAAATTATCATATACTTTATTTTAATATTTTAGCTCTTCAATAAAAAAAAAGATAACTCCATTTTTCTTCCTCTTTCTATATTATTTTCTTTCAATTCAAATATAAAAAAAATTAAAAAAAATAACATTATTTTTCTTTTTTTTTTTCATCTCTTTCCTCCCTTCATAAACATAAATATGCTATCATTTGCTATCGTAATTATCCTAATATTAAATTTGGGGACGGATTGGGGATGGGGAAATGGGGGCACTTGCCCTCCTGATCTATTAATATTTATATGATTATTAAAAAAATTATAATGAATTTTCCACCTCTGCCCCATATTTATTCATTATATTGGCTCCCATATTAACAAATATATATTTTTAAATATAAATTACTTGATTTTAAGTTTTGACGCTTAAAAATTTAGATTTCTAATTAGTTTTTATTTAATTTGAATTAATTATAATTATATAATATCATTTAAATTTCACTAAACTGTATTTGAATATATATTTAAATTCAAATAAAATCATGAATTATATTTATTCTATTATTTTTTAATTGGATATAATTTAATATTTGTTTATTCACTGTATATAAATAAGAAAAAATGTGCCAATACACCCTTGATTTTTTGACCTAATCGCTGATAAATCATTAATATTTTTAAGGATTCAATTGCACCCTTAAAATTATAAAATTGTATGATATAAAAATTATAGTATTTTGTCATTATAACTTGATATTTTTTATATTAAAATGTTGCACTATAAAAAATAAACCACTTTTTATGAAATTAATTTTATAGTATTTATAGTTATAAAAATTAAAATAATTTTAACTATTTTTACATAAAATAATTTTAAATTAAAAAAAATAGTAATAGGTTACAAAAATATATCAAGTTATAATAAAATAGGGGAAATGTGCAAATACTCTCTTGATGTTTTGACCTAATTGCAGATGAACCATTAATGTTTCTAGGCCTCATAAGCTGTTAGTATCTAAACGGAGAGAAGTACTTATATGGTACAATTTTATAACATCAAAGGTGTAATTGAATCCCTAAAAACATTAATAATTTACCTGCGATTAGATCAAAACATCAAGAAGTATTTGCACATTTTCCCTATAAATAATCTATCTACATATTAAAGCAGGGCAAAAATTATTTAGAGATTGTCATATTAATGTTTTGATTGACTTTTAATTTTATCTTGACATTGAATTGCTTTTCTCTATAATTTTTTTATATTTAATTGATTGTAAAATATTAAATTTGTAAGATCTTTTCCGTAAGGTATTACTCTTTTCTAAGTCTCTCTACTTTTATTACTAAAATTTCACTTTTTTCTTCTTCTTGTTCTTATAACAAGTAATAATTTCTTTATTTCTCTCATTTTCAGTATTTTTTCTAATTTGAAAGTGTTATTTTTTTTAATCACTTATATTATATTAGTTGAATTTATAATAAATTTTATATTTCATTTACATATAATAATTGTCTTGATTTAATTATAAAATTATACTACTTACATTAAAATCAAAAAATTATATATTGCTATGTAATTAATTCATGAATATTTCTAGACTAAACTATTTTTTTTTTCGACCAAATAGACTAAACTATTTAACAATATAATAAACGACTGTTTCTTTGATAAATTTTATTTCAAAACTTAATAGTGGTTGACCAAATCACATGACATAATACTAGTATCAAATTCTTTCAAAAAAAAAATACTAGTATTAAATTAATTGGTTGCTAAATGCAGCTTTACATATTAAAAATTAAAATATAATATTTTACACTGGCACTACCATTTTAATATAATTTTTGTCTCTATTTTCGTGAATAAATATTTTAAATAATTTGTCAATAATACTAATTATTAATAATTATAAAATAACTTAAAATTATAAAATTATGATAGATATCTATTTATAAATTAACATAAGAAATATTTTTAGTAAATATTTTTTAAAATAATTATTTATATATATAACTTTGCCCCACTAACATAATTTTCTGGATCTGTCCTGTTGTGAAATCTAATAATAAATTTATATTATATGATTATTTTACATGTAATTTATCATAAATCTAATCATTTAGATATTTTAAAAATATTATATATATATATACTAAATACTGAGCTCTAAAGACATTAAATCAAAAATTTGACAAGTGTTTATCTTTATATTTGAGTATTCAAACTAAAATCTAATGTGTCAAACAAAGAAAACTCCTAAATTTTTTATTAAAAATGAAATATTTATCTTATTTATTGAGTATTTTATTTTAACTAAAACATTAGTATACATATCTCAATTCTACTAAAATTCTAAAAATATTTATATCTTACATATTTTTCTATCTTAAATTACTCAAATATATTTTTTTTTCAAACCATTAAAAATTGAGGAAATTACAAAAAATAGTCTGTTTGACCGGACTATTTTTTTTATGGTCTCATTTTTATTTTTTCACAATTGATTTTTGTGTTTTCACTTTTAGCCAGTCTTTCTTTTATCTTTCAAAAATAACTTCATCGACGTTTTCTGTGTTGTCGCCATCCTTCTTTTTCTTTTTTCATCTTTGTTGTTTCTAGTGCAACTATAAGCTAGTTAATGAGCCAAAAAAAAAAAAACCTTCCTTCTCTTTCTTCTTTCTTCGTCTCTATTTTTTTTCTCTATGTAAAAACCTTAAAAATATCTGAAATAAATAAGAAAAGAAATGAAGTTGAAGAAGCCATTGCAGCAACTCAAACTCTCAGTTCCTGCTCAAGAAACCCCAATCACCTCATTCTTGTAAGTTTTTACTTCATCCTTACTTAATTACTGGTGTTATTATTCATCAATTTCTTGTTTTGTTTATAATCTATGATAAGTTTGTTTGATTTAATAGCTAAATAATTTTTAATACTCGTCTTCTCAGATCTCACCATTTTCTTCTTCTTCTTCTTATCTTCCTATGTTTGTTGATTTTGTTTAGGGTTAGAGTTCCTTTTTTTTTAATAGAGGAAAGAGAGAGATGGGGCAACAATTGCTTATCTACAGTTTTGTGGCAAGAGGCACGGTTATTCTTGTTGAATATATAGAGGTTACCGGTAA
>CATIWM010546250.1:0-19000 GCA_949671775.1 Mallotus repandus | reverse complement strand
TGTTAATTATTATGTTTTGGACAGTTTTTGACTGATAAATAGTATTAAAATAATTTTTATGAATTATTTACTATTTTTAGCTAATTATTAGTAAATTCCATATAATTTTTGGAATTTAGCAAATTATTTGATTTTAATTGAAATTGTTGTTAATTATCCAGTTTTAGACTATTTTTGATGAATAAATGTATAAAAAATAATTTTTATAGTCATTTTCAATTAATTGTTAATTAGTGATAATTTTGAAACAAAATTATATGCAAAATAAACTTATTTATTATTTTTAAATTAAATGAGTATTTTATTATTTTTATGATATTAATAAGTGATTTTAATAATTATTTAAAATTTATGCTAATTTAATTGTAAAATGGAATTTTATTAGCAAAATATTATTAAAAACTACAATTTTATCATTTATTTGGAAAATAAATGTTTTTGATATTTTTATGAGATATTTGGTGCTTTGAGAAATTATTATATTATTTTATTGATTGTGAATTGTGTTGGTTCTCGGTTGGGCAATGATTGTAGTTCGGGGGCCCAACCCGAGAAGTTGAATTGTGAATATTTTAGAAGTGTGTTTGCGTGCAGGAATGACTCTACTTTTAGTAGAGAAATGTCTGTTTTACAAAGGAGACTTTGCCAAATTTTCAGTTGATTTCTCATAAAACGTGACATTGGATCGATCCAAAGTCTTAGTCGAGTCGGGTCCTAAATCGAGTCGTTCTTTAGAAATATTTAAAGTATAAAATTAGGAATTTATTTCTAATTATTTATTTATTATTATTTTCTTTTAGCTGCACCGTCAGCTATGCCTTCTGGACCGGGCCAGCCGAACCAGAGTAGAGGAGTGCACACCTGTGAGTTATTATTATATGTATGCATGGCATGTAGAAATATATTATTGGCATCCATGTTTTAAATAAATGTGAATTTTAATTATATTGCATTCATTTTAATTATTGTTATTATAGCCTTATTATATATATATATATGCTATCATTATTTGTGTATTTTGGATGTCATGCATATTTTATATAATTTCAATACTTTATTTTAATATAATATTTTTAGAGGATAGTCGTAGAACGTGCCACCTAGCGGGTTACACTAGGATTGTTGCGCAACAGTACATTATATGCTAGGATATGATTTATTGATTGATGATTAAATGATAAATTGAGAATTGTGGTTGAGAAGAGTGATTGTTGTAGCTCGGTTAACTTAGTATCTCGGGGCCAGTCATACCAGCAGTGAGACTGCAGGAGCTCGGTTGACTCAGTATCTCGAGGCTAGTCCATTGTCAATTTGGAAAAGAGAAAAATTTTGGTATTTAAGTGAGCCTGATGGCAAGTAAAGATTATGTGATTTGAGGATGCAGACTTTTTAGGGTTCTGCTTTGATTCTCCAGTAAAACAAAATACGAAAAATATTTTCAAGCATCTGTGTGGATTGTATGTATATTTATATAAATATAAATATACAAATATTATTATTGATGCTTGTGTGTACGTATATTAGGTTACATGCATATATGTAATAATGATTCACTTAGTGAGGTCTGACCCCCTCAATTATTTTTCAGGATTCTTCTCGTCAGACCTATACTAGTAGTACTCTTTACCGGACTCTTTCTTCCCTGGTTGACTTACGTAAATTTTGAACTGTCACTTTTCTTTTATTTTATTAGACGCTGCAGTAGTAGTATATCTTATGGTAGTATGTGATGTTGTTTTAGACTGAAATTGTGTATTTGAATATGTGTATAAATATTTTATTATGATATGATATGGAGTTTTCTTTATATTATTAAAGTTTTAATTCTGAGGTATTTTTATATGTATGTTGAATGTTTAATTTGTGTTTAAGGCTTGCTACGGGTTTCAGATTCATGTGAATTGTCGTTCCCTAGCGCCGGTCATGACTCCCGGGTTTGGGTTGTGACAAAGTTGGTATTAGAGCCTAGGTTTAATATTGTGGACCTAGGTTAGTAGAGTTGAGTTTTCTTTAAAAGTACTGCATCAATTAGGTTCGACTACATCTTTGAAAAGTCTTCGTTCTTTTTAGTTTTTTGCATAACCATTAGGGTGTATGTTGTTGTCTGAACTTTTGCTTGTCTTTGTCTTTTCAAAATGAGGTGAGCACGAGTTGCTCCACCGGTCGATGAGGCCGATGATGGTGGGTCTTACCAAGATAAGGCTTAAGACCCTAAGCCGCCAGTTAGGCTAAGGGCTAGAGGTAGAGGTAGACATGGAAAAGCGGTAGGTCGTCGTAGGCAGAGAGAACAACAGAATGAGGAACCTGCATACCAAGAGTTTGACGAAGTTGCCTTTGCACCTGGAGTTCAGCAGGGTACAACAGCTATGCCCTAGGCCATACTAGCTATGCAGCTTCCACTTTAGCAAGGTATGTCAAACCCAAAGGCAGCATTATTTTACGCCAGTGTCGGTAGGATATCACTTGATGGGATGTCAGATCCATTAGATTTTCTTCACACAATCGAGTTGAGGACTCCGACTGCTCATATAGACTATCAAAGGATACTGATCGTCGAGTTATCAGTTGAGGGGTCAGCACTGGATTGGTTCATTCAGGTCATCCAGCCTCATATGATGACATTTACCTAGGCTCAGTTTAGAGAGAGGTTCATGAGACGCTTCTGCCCAGAGCCTATGTGGATGAGTAACAGACTCCGATTGATAAATATTTCCAGAGGTGACAGGTCAGTAGAGGAGTACACCAGAGAGTTCCTCAGACTGGGTTGATATGCAGAGGACTTGATGAGAGACCAGTATTTTACAGTCACTACCTACATCACTGGATTGGATTTTGCGTTCGCTGGGATGCTAACTACAGGCCTGACACTTAAGTTGGCCAAGAAGATAGAGCTCAGATTAATCATGCAAGGAGCTATGCCTGATTATTATCGGATGGGTGTTCAAGCATGAGGATCTCAAAGCACTCTATACACTATATTTCATATTGGCTCTAGTAGTTAGCAGAGAGCATTTACTCAGCAAGGCCAGAGACCTCAGCAGAGAGTTCACAGAAGTAGTAGGCATGGTCACAGTGGAGCTCACAGACTAGTTAGATTTGGTTCTGGTGCTACCAGCAGTAGCATCGGCCAGAGTTCCGGTTATGGCAGCATAGGATCTGCAGCCAGTGCTTGCTAAATGTGCGGGAGAGTCCATCAGGGACAGTGTTATATGGCTCTGAGGGCATGTTTTCGATGCTGATAGACAAGACATTTTGCCAGAGTGTGCCCTTATTATGGTTATCAGCAGCAGTTTTTGCAGCATTCCACTGCTAGTGCAGCTCCAGCTCCTTATTAGCCACCACTAGCTCAGTATCAGAGTACCTTATAATTTGTGGCCCAGTAGAGGCGAGGCAGAGGTTGTAGAGGTAGTGCGAGAGGCTTTAGTCAAGCTTCCACCAGCCAGTATGGAGGTAGAGGATAGGCTAGAGTCTTCACTCTTACCCAGCAAGATGCTCAGGCATCCAATGGCATCATCGTAGGTACACTCCTTATATGTTTCTTTGACGCTAGAGTCTTGCTTGATTCGGGTGCTACTCATTCTTTCGTGTCCCCTGTTTTTGCGATAAAGTCGGGTTGGCAAGCCGCGAGGATGGTAGTTCCTTTATCGGTTGCCACACCTCTAATTGACTCATTGGACACTGATGTTGTGCTTCCTGGGTGTTTGGTGTTGGTAGAAGGAAGAGAATTGTCGGTGGACTTGTTGTTGCTGGATGTGATGGATTTCGATATGATCCTTGGAATGGATTAGTTGTCTCAGCACTATGCCACTGTTGATTATCAGAGTAAAGAGGTGATTTTCAGAATTTTGAATAATGAATAATTTAAGTTTGTGGGTGACAAGAGTTCTGCACCTCAAAATCTTATCTCCGCCATCACGGGTAGGAAGATGTTGATAAAAGGATGCCAGGGATGCTTGGCATTAGTTAGGGATACTACAATGGAGAAGACATTCATCTTAGATGTTCCAATAGCATGTGAGTTTCTAGATGTCTTTCCTGATGAGTTGCCAGGTTTACCACCTCACAGGGATATCGAATTCTGCATTGATGTGGTTCCAAACACAACTCCTATCTCTATGCTACCTTGTAGGATGGCTCTGAAAGAGTTGAAAGAGTTAAAGGAGCAGTTGCAAGATTTGCTGGACAAGGGTTTCATTAGACCCAATATTTCTCCTTGGGGTGCACCGGTCCTATTTGTGAAGAAGAAGGATGGTACACTTAGATTGTGCATTGATTACAGAGAGCTGAACAAGGTGACATTTAAGAACAAGTATCCTCTTCTAAGGATAGATGATTTGTTTGACCAACTTCAGGGTGCACAGTTCTTCTCCAAGATCAATTTGAGGTCAGGTTATCATCAATTATGGATCAATGAAGCCAACATTCCTAAAACGACATTTCGTGCTAGATATGGCCACTATGAGTTTCTGGTGATGTCCTTCGGGTTAACTAATGCACTAACTGCTTTCATGGATTTGATGTACATAGTGTTCAGACCATTTATGGATCAGTTTATAGCGGTGTTCATTGACAATATACTGGTGTATTCGAGGAGTATGGAAGAACACATATATCATTTGAGGACAGTGCTACAGACACTGAGAGAACATCAGCTTTATGCTAAATTCTCAAAGTGTGATTTTTGGTTGGAGAGTGTAGCATTCCTTGGGCATGTAGTGTCTAAGGATGGTATTCAGGTTAATCCACAGAAGATTGAGGCAATGTTTGAGTGGCCTAGACTGACAACAATCATTAAGATTCGAAGTTTCTTGGGTTTGGTAGGGTACTATAGGTGGTTTGTTCAGGATTTGTTGAGGATTGCAGCACCTATGACCCGCCTAACTCAGAAGAATGTTAAGTTTGTGTGGTCAGAAGCTTGTGAGAATAGTTGTCAACTTTTGAAGGAGAAATTGACCACAGCTCCAATGTTAACTTTTCCTAATGGAGCAGACAAATTCACTATGTATTATGATGCTTCTAGAATGGTAGGGTAGTAGCTTATGCTTCAAGACAATTAAAGAAGCATGAATAGAATTATCCTACTCACGACCTAGAGATGGCTGCAGTGATCTTTGCTCTCAAGATCTAGAGACATTATTTGTATGGGGTAACTTGTGAGATTTACACTGATCATAAGATTTTGATGTATATCTTCCAGCAGAGAGATTTGAAAAGGAGATGGTTGGAACTTCTGAAGGATTATGATTATGATATTTTGCACCATCCAAGTAAGGCTAATATGGTAGTAGATGCCTCGAGTAGAAAGTCCTCGGGTAGTCTTGCTCACATTAGTTTAGAGAGAAAACCTTTAATTTAGGAGATGCATCAGTTAGTGGATTAAAGATTGATGATGAAAAGAAGCAGATCAGGGGGATTGCTAGCTTAGTTCAGAATAAAATCAGCGTTGAGGGATAAGATCAAGGTAGCTCAGAGCCGAGATCCTATTCTGGTAGGGCTTGTAGAGAAGATTCATGAAGGGAAATTCACTGATTTTAACCTTGATGATTAAGGTGTTTTATGGATCAATTGAAGATTGTATGTTCCTTATGTGGATAATTTAAGAGAAGAGATCCTAGAAAAAGCTCACTATGCAGCCTATAGTGTACATCCAGGCACTACTAAGATGTACCACAGCATAAAGGATCTTTATTGGTGGGATGGAATGAAGAAGGATGTGGCTGATTTTGTCTCTAAGTGTTTAACTTGTCAACAAGTGAAATCTTAGCATCAGAAGCCTTTTGGGAAGCTTTAGCCTCTTTCAATTCTTAAGTGGAAATGGGGAGAGTCACTATGGACTTTGTGATAGGGTTGCCTCGTTAAAGAAATGGATACGATTCCATTTGGCTGATAGTGGACAGGCTAACCAAATCAACTCATTTTTTGCCAGTTAAAGCTACTTATCCCGTGGCTAAATTGGCTAGATTATACGTCAAGCATATTGTGTGCCTCTATGGAGTTCCTGTTTCCATTATTTCTAATAGAGGTTCTGTATTTACCTCTCAATTTTGGCTAAAGTTATAGGAAGCAATGGGCACTAAACTTGATTTCAGTACTACTTTTCACCCTCAAACAGATGGTCAATCTGAGAGGACGATGCAAACACTTGAGGATATATTAAGAATGTATGTAATGGATCTTGGAGGCAGTTAGGATGATCATCTGCCATTGGTAGAGTTTGCTTATAATAACAGCTACCATAGCAGTATTGAGATGGCACTGTATGAAGCTTTGTATGGAAGGAAGTGTAGATCTCCTCTTTGTTGGCATGAAGTTGGGGAAAAAGAGCTAACTAGACCAGAAATTATCCATGATGCATTTGAGAAAGTCGCTTTGATCATAAGGAGATTGGAAACAGCAGCTAGCAGACAGAAGAGCTATGCGGATCTGAAGCGCAGAGATGTGGAATTTTAGGTTGGGGACTATGTATTTTTAAAGGTGTCACTTATGAAAGGTGTTATGAGATTTGGCAAGAAAGGAAAGTTGGCACCGAGATACATAGGGCCTTTTAAGATTCTGAAGAGAGTTGGCATGGTTGCCTATTAGTTGGCTTTGCCTCCAAATTTGTAGTAAGTGCATCTAGTGTTCCATATTTCAATGCTTAGGAAGTATATTTTAGATCCTTCGCACGTGTTGCAGTCTCAGAGCATGGAAGTAAATGAAGATATGACGTACAAGGAAGAACCAGTTGTGATTGTTGATTTCCAAGTTTACCAGTTGCGTTCGAAGCAGATTCTAATGGTCAAAGTGTTGTGGAGGAACAACAATGTGGAGGAGCATACGTGGGAGACTGAGGTTAAGATGCGGGTAGCTTACCCTTACCTTTTTCCTCGATGAATTCTTGTATTTAGTTCTTTTTATTTAAAATTTAAGGATGAATTTTTGTAAGGGGGGAAGATTGTTATAACCCGATTTTTTTTTCAAATTATAAAATTAAATTTTGGGATTTGCTGTGTTAATAATTATTTTATTTAAATTAATTTTGATATTTGATTATTAGTGAAATTAAATTTGGAGTTCTTATGTCGAATATTATTTTAATATTATTGATTTAGTGTATTTTAATACACTTTAAAATTTTTAAGTGTGTATATATATATGTGTGCATTTTGGAGGAAATAATAAAAATTAGAGATATTTTACTTTTAAATTATTTTAATTTTTGTCTTTTTATACTTTTTGAAAAAAAAATGTTAAAATCATTTTTTTTTCTCTTTCTTTTCCTTTTTTTCCTTCTTCTTCTTCTTCCTTGTGTAACCACAATAACCGATGCCACCACCACTTAAGCCACCATCATCGCCACCTCTCCTCACCGTGCCACCACCTGGAGACGTCGCCGAGCTGCCAAAACCAACAGCAACTTTCCTTCTCTTCTTCCTCTCCTTCTTTTTCTTCTTTTCCCATTTTTGGCCTGATTGGTGTGCAGCTCACCGGCGACAATTTCGGCCACCTTAGTAGGCGGTGTTGGTTTCTATTGGAAGCTCATCCTCCGGGCTTCTCAAATCTTCAAACCGTTTTGAGTTTCGACTTCGGTAACTGCTTCATTTTTTAATAATTTGATTTTTAATATTTTGAGTTTTTGGTTAATTTGAGCTTGAATTTGATTTTATTTGATATAATTGCTTTGAGATTAAATTCTGTAGAGATTTTGAGCTATCTAAAGATTATTTTTATTTATTTTTTTGAAAATCTTGAATTTTTTTGGGTTCGGGTACTGTTCATGGTACGTGTATTAGGTTACATGCATATATATAATAATGATTCACTCAGTGAGGTCTGACCCCCTCAATTATTTTTCAGGATTCTTCTCGTCAGACCTCTACTAGTAGTACTCTTTGTCGGACTCTTTCTTCCCCGACTGACTTATGTAAATTTTTAACTGTCACTTTTCTTGTATTTTATTAGATGCTACAGTAGTAGTATATCTTGTGGTAGTATGTGATGTTCTTTTAGACTGAAATTGTGTATTTAAATATTTGTATAAATATTTTATTATGATATGATATGGAGTTTTCTTTATATTATTAAAGTTTTATTTCTAAGGTATTTTTATATGTATGTTGAATGTTTAATTTGTGTTTAAGGTTTGCTACGGGTTCCGAATTCATGTGAATTCTCGTTCCCTAGTGTCGGTCATGACTCTCGAGTTTGGGTAGTGACAACAATTTTTTTAATAATCAAATGGAAAAAAATTAAAAAAAGGTATTTTGGTAATTGTGTCACTGGTAGTGACACATTCTAGCGTCGCTATAAGTGACACATATCATTACCCTATTTGTTAAAATTTCAAACTATAAAGTAAAAAATTGCACTTTTCCCTTAAAACTATATTTGTACTAGTATTGATTTATCTATCCTTAATATTATTTAAAAATTAATAAATTATATTTTATAAAATGTAACAATATTCAATTACTTTAAAAAGTTATTACTTTTAAATATCATATTCGTACAACTCTATTCAACCAACTACCTTCAACAAAATCATTTAAATCTCACAAACATATATAATTGAAATTATCATTTTAGTCTCACAATTATATGTTATAAGTGAAATTATCATTAATCAACTTATAAAAAGGAATTTAAAGAAAAATTATAAATAGGAAAGGAGTGAGAAAAGTATTTCAAATATTTACTTTATTTTTTTAAATTTTATTTGAATTTGGAGGAATTTATCTGAAATGCCTCATTTTTAATCTTTTTAATAAAAATATATCAACAACTTTACTTCTTTTAATTTTATATAATCAACATTAGCATCAAAACTTTTAACATTATTATATTATAGAAATAAAATTTAATAAAAACATAAAATAAAATAATTTAAAATAGCATTCACTTAATAAATACTTTTTTTTATAATTTTGGAAGTTAAATAAATTTTGAAATTTTAGGCACTTATCAAAATAGTGGTCAATAAAGTATTAAGTGTATAGTAAAATATAAATATATAATTAAGTAATTTAAGAGTAAATTTTTAGAGATAACTATATGTGTAAAATATAAACATAGAGTTTAGCCATTTAAGTGAAAAAATATTAAATAAAAACTTAAATTAAAATTGAAATATATTATTTTTATTAATATTATAAAATTTTTTGGTAATGAATAATATAAAAATTTTAGTATTATATATTAATTGATTTATTCAAGATATTAAAATATTTACCTTTTAAATTGTATAGTATCTATATTAACTAAAATTATTTTTATGAACTAAATAATCACAATTTATGCAGAATAATATAAAATATAATATTTAAAATAAGATGTTTTAAATTAAAAATGAAAAATATGAGTATTTATAAGAGCTAAATATTTACTTTTAGAAAAGTACAAGAATGAAAATATAGCATTAACAAATGTTATTAATTTAAAAATAATAAGAAGCCAAAAATCAATACATTTTATTAAATATTTTATCAAATATTAAATGACTATATCAGTGAGGAAGTAGTCAAGTAATAACTATTCTCTAAGGGGTATCAAGATGTTTAGGGTTTAAATTGTGCTGTCATCGATTTAAGAAGTTGGGTTAAAATAACATGTTTGTTTGGTTATTTATAATCCTAAAATTCTAGGCATTTCAAATTTATGAGAACTAGTCGTGGATCTACGCTATATTTATTTTGAATTTAATTTATTAATATGTTTTATTTGTTTTATTAATATTTTTATATTGATTTTATATATAATGAAGAATTTTTAATTGAATAATTGGAATAAGTAAAATAGGAATAAAGAAATGCACTATGTTTTTATAATGTGATAATTTTTTTGTTATTCTAAATATTTTAAACAAATTTAACATATAAAATATAGCAATATATATCCGCTCCTCTTATTTCACAAAGAATATTGAATTTTTTTTGAAATTGAACTGATTTGTTTAACCATAATCTCATATACTTAACAAAAAATAATAATAATAAATGAGGCAGTGGCTCTTAAATAACTTTTTGCAATATTAATAAGTAATATAATCGAGAAGGTTCTAAGGTATGAAAAGTGTAATAATTCGAATTTTTGGTTGTTAAAAATTATTATTTTATTATTATTATCACTATTGTTATTCTATTTATTATTATTATTATTATTATTATTATTATCTTTGTTAGTATTATTATTATTATTATTATCTTTGTCAATATTAGTATTATTATTATTATTATTGTTACATTTGTTGTGGGTATATGTATATCTATATATGTTTTGTAAAGAAAAAAAAGACCAAGGGCTAATGGATACGTGGTGTCCATTTCCCCTTTAAAAGAGGGAAAAGTGATCCTGGCACAGGAAGAAGCAATTCCAACGGGACTTTATGCATTTTAGGTGGTAATTTTTTTTTTTGGTCCCTATTTTTTTCTTTTCTTTTGTTCAACATCCAAATGAACTCCAATTGACCTCAAATTCGAACCGTAAACTTGTCTCATCTTCCTCTTCATTCCTATAGTGTTTGTTTTGCAAGAAGTGGCTCGGAATAGTGCAGACTTTGTGTTTTTAATCGGCCTTCTACCTCCATTTTACACTATTATGGGGGGTTTCAACTACAATGGTTGGTTCCTTTGAGTTCCTCATGTCGTCAAGAGTCCGTAGAAACCTACCACTTGTCCGATCTACACCTGTAGAATATTTGGTGAATATTTTTAAGGAATTTTGGTTTATTTTTTTGATTTCATTGTTCAGTGCATATTTTTGGGTTGTTTGAGGCTATTTTTGTGTTCTACTAATTATTAGGAACATTTTGGTATAATTTGTCATTGGATGTTGTGTTTTTCCAGTGAGGATACGACACACCCAAAAATTAAGTGGAATTGGGACCGGTCTAGAAAATTATGGAATTATTTTTATAAAATAGAATAAATTGAGTTGATGAATTTTTATAATTAGACCAAATCCCAATTCCTCATGGATTTTGAGAAATAAATTTTGGAAAGTTTGCAATTGAAATTAATTAATTTCCATTTATATTAGTCAAATCATCAGAGATAAATTCCTTTAGCCTCAAACGTCATATTTAGGATATTTTTAAGTCCA
This sequence comes from Mallotus repandus, assembly GCA_949671775.1. Lineage (NCBI taxonomy): Eukaryota > Viridiplantae > Streptophyta > Magnoliopsida > Malpighiales > Euphorbiaceae > Mallotus > Mallotus repandus. The sequence goes on along the minus strand of CATIWM010546250.1, from coordinate 7,924 downwards.
TTTTATAATTTTCTTGTTTTTGTAATTTTTCAGAATTTTGGAAATTTTTTATGAATTTTAATTGTTATACATAAGCATGTTTTAAATAAATATTATTTATCTTAGAGAGTTCCGAAGTGGGAGCCGTGGCATTTGGACAACCGAGAATGCGTCGACCAGCATGCTTCACTTGCGAGTTAATTTTATAAAATGTTCGTTGACATTACATAAATAGGAATTTTCATAAGAAAGAATTAATTATGAATATTACTATGAGCATCATTTATTGATTATGTTGTCACCAAGGATTTTGAGAAGCTGCTTTAGTTGATTGTATTTCATTTTATTTTAATTATTTATAAATGAGGATTCTTATGCAATAAATATAAGGTTAAAGTTGAATATATGAATTGATTTATGATTATGAATTTTATCGCATTCGTAATTTATTTATTTTAATATTGTTAAACATTCAGAGGATATGCATTGCATTTTTATTTTATTTTATGGGAGGATATGCTTTGCATTTTTATTTTATTTTATGTTATTTTGTAGTTGATAAGTATGTTTTGGAAAATTTGTAAAACATACTACCTGGTGGGTGTCACCAGGACTATGTGCGCACCAATATGAATATATGAGTTGGCCAATGTTTGATTATGAGCCCTAGTTGAGTGAGACTCTTTGGGTAGGATTGAAGTTGAGCCCTGGTTGAGTAAGACTCTTTAGGCAGACATATGTTACTGGTTGGACCCTGATCGAGCTTGCTCTTTGGGTGCCAGTAGATAATTGGTATGAGAGACCGATTGTGGCTAGACCCTGATTGAGTTGCTCTCTGGGACTGATTGAGTTGCTCTATAGGACTGACAATCATTTAGATTAAGAGAGCCGAAACGCTAATAGAATTGAGGTTTAGGGTTCTACCATGTTTTCCATCAAAGATTTTAATTTATGTAATTTTCTTATAAGTGGTTTTGCATTAAGGTTTTATTTATTATAATTATTATTGTTATATGAGTTACTTTATTCTAAGTTAAAGGGATATATATATATATATACCTTCCTAAAAGTTATTTTATAAAAATGGTTTTGGTAAAAATAAAAGGGTTTTTGGAATAATTATTTAATTAAGGGATTTAAAGGTTAAATAACTGTTTTAAAAAACCAATATGCATTTTATAAGATTAATTATCTCAGTAAGGTCTGATTCCCCTCAATTTTAATTTTTTCTAGGATCTCATAGTCAGTCTGATATTCCTCTTCGTTTGCGCCGGACTTGTTCTTCCCTGACTATTTTATGTAGGTTTTGTTAATGTTTATTGTCTTATATTCGAATTCTAGAACGTCGCAGTAGTAGACTATTTGTATAATTTGTAATATGGATTTTATTGTGTTTGAGCTATATGTGTATTTGTGATGGATTATTGGAGTATTTGTGAAGTAGTATTGTTTGGAAATTATTGGGAGTGTTATTTGTAAATTTTTCAGGTTTTGGTTTGTTCTCGGTATCGAGAAAACTCTGCCAGATTTTCATTAGAAATATAAATTTTATTTAATTTTGTTGTGAAATTTTTCTTTAGGCTTACTACGGGTTTCAAAAGCTTCACGCTTTCCCATTCCCTAATGTCGGTCACGTGCCCTTTGGGTTCGGGTCGTGACAAAGTTGGTATCAGAGCTAATGGTTGATTTTCTATTATTTTAGTCGTTATTGTCTACCTTTTCTTGAAACTGTTGTGGTGATTAGGTTGATAAATATTGTTTGTTGTCATCATTGCTTCTCAAATCCCGCGTATATGTCAGTTCCCCTGTTATGTTTGAAATCTTGTTAGTTTATGTGTCTTTTCAAATAAGGCGAACACGAATTGCTTATACTACAGAGACAACATATTATGGTAAGCATTCATTTCAAGATGAAGTTTTGATTCTAGTTCTAGCCCTACTCCACCTGTCTAGTATAGAGGTGGGTTAGAGGCAACTATAACTTAAAGGCCAAAGTAGTTATCGTAAGTGGTGCAGGCAGCCTTTGAACTAGGACTTGCAGCATTTATGGCTAGGATAGCCAGGATTAATGAGGGCTTGGTAGCACTTAACCAAGCATGACAATTGTTTAAGAGATGCTTTAATGGAGGAATTAGAAGATGTATGAAGTGGATGTAGCACTTTTGTACCCTTTGATGGGTAAAGTTCATTTTGATGGACTAAGAGATGCTTTGGATTTTTTCAATACAATTGAGTTACGAACAAGGACAGGATACACATATTATCAAAGGATAATGATTATGAAGTTGTCAGTTTAGACAACGGCACAAAATTGGTTCATGCTGTGAATTTAGCTATACATGGTTACTATGACATATTTAGAGTTTAAAAGGAAATCCTTGAGATACTTTTGCTTGCCTTCGATAAGGGACAATTACAGATGGCAATGGTTATAAATACTCTTCAATATGTCATCTTGATGCTAGAGCTTAGCATGATCCTAGTGCATTGCATTCATTGTATATATTTTATCTTTGCTTTAAAAATGCTATGACAACCATCCAAGTTGTTAATTTCATTATCTATAGCGACTCCATTTAGCGTCAAGTAGGAGACGGATATAGTCTTTCCATCTTGTCCAGTATTGGTGGAAGGTAAACAGTTACTTGCAAATTTAGTTTTATTGGATGTGATAGATTTTGACATTATTTTGAGAATAGATTGGTTGTCATAACATTATGCTACCTTAGATTAACGGGAGAAGGAAGTGATTTTCATAATTCTAATTGATGTGGAGTTCTGATTCAGAGGTGATAAGAGTCCAACTCCTCAGAATCTTATATCTACTATCACAGCTAAAAAGATGCTTAGAAGGGGATGTCAAGGTTATTTGGTTGTGGTTAGAGGTACAAAGGCAGATAAGGGGCTAGTGGAGAATGTACCAGTTGTGCATGAATTTCTAGATTTTTTCCTGAAGAGTTACTAGGATTGCCACAGAGTAGAGAGATAGAATTATGTATTGATGTTGTACCTGGTACATATCCTATCTATATGCCACCTTATAGAATGGCACCTGCAGAGTTGAAGGAGCTTAGAGAACAATTGCAAAAGTTGTAAGATAAAGGTTTCATTAGACTCAGCACATCTGCTTGGGATGCACCGATGTTATTTATAAAAAAAGAAGGATGGTAGTCTTTGACTTTGTATCGACTATAGACAGTTGAATAAAGTCACCATCAAGAAAAAGTATCCTTTTCCAAGAATTGATGACTTGTTTGATAAGCTTTAGGGAGCTCGATGTTTCTCCAAAATTAACTTGAGGTCAGGGTATCATCAGTTGAGAAGTAGAAGTGAAGATGTACCTAAGACTGCATTTCAAACAAGATATGGCCATTATGAATTCTTTGTGATTATGTCTTTTGGGTTGACTAATGCCCCAACAACCTTTATGGACTTGATGAATAAGATGTTTAGGCCATTCTTGGACCGATTTTTGATAGTATTTATAGATGATATCTTGGTATATTCCAAGAATGAAGAGGAGCATGCTATGCATTTAAAGATGGTGCTTTAGACATTGAGGGATCATCAACTGTATGCCCAAATTCTCTAAGTGTGAGTTCTGGTTAGATCAAGTGGCATTCTTAGGCCATGTGGTATCCAAAGATGGCATACAAGTAGACCCCAAAAAGATAAAAGCCATTACAAAGTGGCTGAGACCTACAACAGTTACTGAGATAAGAAGTTTTCTGGGTTTAGCTGGCTACTATAGGAGGTTTGTGAAGGATTTCTCCAAGATAGTCGCACCTTTAACAAGGTTGACCCAGAAGAATGCTAAGTTTATATGGACGAACAAATGTGAGGAGCACTTTCTGATGCTCAAAGATAGGTTGAGTTCAGCTCCGGTGTTGACTTTACCTTTGGGAAGTTAAAGGTATACAGTGTATTGTGATGCTTCTCGAGTAGGATTAGATTGCATATTAATGTATAATGGGAGAGTAGTTGCTTATGCTTCACGTCAGTTAAAGAAGCACGAGCAGAATTATCCTACTCATGATCTGGAAATGGCAGTAGTGGTGTTTGCAATAAAGATATGAAGGCATTACTTGTATGGAGTGACTTATGGAATATACACTAATCATAAAAGTTTGAAGTATATCTTTCATCAAAAAGATTTAAGCTTGAGGCAGAGGAGATGGATGGAACTCTTGAAAGACAATGATTGCTCTATTTTATATCATCGGGCAAAGCTAATATAGTAGCTGATGCGTTGAGTAGAAAGTCAGTAGGCAACATTGCTCATATTAGCACTAAAAAGAGACCAATTATTAAAGAATTGCTTGAGTTAATTGATCAAAGTTTATAATTGAAGGTAACCAAGAGATGTCTTTTAGCTTAAGTCAGAGTACGTTCAGTATACTTGGATAGAGTCAAAGTAGCTCAGAGAAGGGACCCACAGTTGTAAAGGATAATGACTAAAGTGAAATAAGGAAAATCTAGAGATTTTGTTATTGATATTGAGGGTGTACTACATTTGGGCACTAGGTTGTGTGTGCTAGATGTGGATGAACTGAGAAGGGAGATCATGGAGGAAGCTCATTTTTATGCTTAGAGTGTTCACCCAAGTTATACCAAGATGTATCATGATTTAAAATATACATATTGGTGGAATGGGATGAAGAGAGACATTGCGGAGTTTGTGTCCAAGTGTCTCACTTGTCAGCAAGTAAATTAGAACATCAGAGGCTCTCAGGGTTATTGTAACAGTTGCCCATTCTAGAGTGCCAATGGGATATGATTGCGATGGATTTTGCAAATGGATTACCTCATACAACCAGAGGCTATGATGTTGTTTGGGTGGTAATTGATAGGCTAACTAAGTAAGCTCACTTTTTGCCAATTAAAAAGACATATTCTACTGATAGGTTATCAAGGTTGTACATTAACTGAATTGCTTGCCTCCATGGGATACTGGAAAGTATAGTGTTTGATAGAGGAGATACTTTTACTTCAATCTTTTAACAAGAGTTGTATAAGGCTTTAGGTATGAGACTTGATTTTAGCATGGCATTCATCCTCAGACGGATGGTCACTGAGAAATGACCATTCAGACATTAAAGGATATGTTGAGGATATGGGTAATGGACTTTGGTGGTCAATGGGATTTACACTTGCCATTGATTGAATTTGCATATAACAACAGTTATCATGTAAGTATTGAGATGACCCTATATGAAGCATTGCATGGTAGGAAGTGTAGATCACCTTTATGTTGGGAAGTTGGAGAGTGGTAGATAATAGAACCTGAGTTAGTACAAATAACTTCAGAGAAAGTTCCTCTTATTCAATAGAGATTGAAGACAACTTTTAGTCGACAGAAAAACTATGTAGATCTTAAGAGGAAGGATTTATTATTTTATGTTGGAGACATGGTATTTCTCAAGGTGTCTCCAATGAAGGGAGTAATTAGATTCGGTAATAAGGGTAAGTTAGGTCCAAGTTATATTGGACCATTTGAGATTTGTTCAAGAGTTGGTGAGGTGGCTTTTAGGCTGGTGTTGACACAAAAACTATCTCGAATTCACCCAGTATTTCATGTTTCTATGTTAAGGAAGTATATCTTTGATCCTTCTCATATTCTTCGGCCACAAACAGTGAAGCTTAGTGAGGATTTATCATATAAAGAGAATCCCATGGCGATTGTGGATCGACAAGTTCATCAACTATGTACCAAAGAAATTCCTATGGTAAAAGTACTAGTGTGCAACCATGCAGTGGAGGATTGCATTTGGGAGACGTAGGGCAATATGCAGAGCCGATACTCCTATCTGTTTCAATATTGATGAAAAATTCGAGGACAAATTCTCTTAAGGGGCAAGAATGTAATAACCCAAATGTTTGGTTATTAAACATTATTATTTTTTTATTATTATCACTTTGTAATTCTATTTCTTAATAATAATAATAATAATAATAATTTTATTATAATAATAATAATTATTATTATTATTATTATCTTTGTTAGTATTATTATTATTATTGTTATATTTGTTGTGGGTATTATTAATATATGTGTATGTATATATGTTTATATATATATATGTTTTGTAAAAAAAAAAACCAAGGGCTAATGGACACGTGGTGTCTATTTCCCCTTTAAAAGAGGGAAAAGTGGTCTGGCGCAAAAAGTAGCAATTCCACCGGGACTTTATGCATTTTAGGTGGCAAAATTGCTTTTTGTCCATGTACTTTTTCTTTTCCTTCATTCAACACCCAAACGAACTCATATCAACCTCAAATTCAAACTGTAAACTCATCTCATCTTCCTCTTCATTTCGGTAGTGTTCGTTTTGCAAGAAGTGGCTCGGAATAGTATAGAATTTATATTTTTCAATCAGCTTTCTACCTCCATTTCACACTATTCCGATGGGTTTCATCTACAACGGTTGGTTCCTTTGAGTTCCTCACGTTGTCAGGAGTCTGTAGACACCTGCCATTCATTTGATCTACACTTGTAGAATATTTGGTGAATATTTTTAAGTAATTTCAGTTTATTTTTAGATTTCATTGTTCATTGCATAGTTTGGGTTATTTGAGGCTATTTTTGTGTTTTACTAATTATTAGGAAGATTTTGGTATAGTTTGTTTGTTGGATGTTGTGTTTTTTTGGTGAGGATATGGCGGGTCCCACTAGAAAATACAGTAGAATTGGGACTGGTCCAGAAAATTATGGAATTATTTTTATAAAATAGAATAAATTGTATTGATCAATTTCTATAACTGGATTAAATTCCAATTCCATATGGATTTTGAAAAATAAATCTTGGAAAGTTTGCGATGGAAATTAATTAATTTCCATTTATATTAGTTAAATTGTCGGAGATAAATTCCTTTAGCCTAAAACATCATATTTAGGATATTTTTAAGTCCATTTTACAAATTCCTTAGTTTTTATAATTTTTTGGAATTTTGAAATTTTTTTATGAATTTTAATTGTTATACATAAGCATGTTTTAAATAAATATTATTTATTTTAGAGAGTTCTGGTGCGAGAGCCGTGGCATTTAGGCAGCTGAAAACGCGTCAGCTAGCACGCTCCACCTGTGAGTTAATTTTATAAAATGTTTGTTGACATTACAGGAATAAGAATTTTCATAAGAAAGAATTAAGTATGAATATGAATATTACGGTGAGCATGATTTAATGATTATGTTGTTGCCAAGGATTTTGAGAAGCTACTTTAGTTAATTTTATTTTATTTTATTTTAATTATTTATAAATAAGGATTCTTATGCAATAAATATAAGGTTAAAGTTGAATATATGAATTTATTTATGACTACAAATTTTATCGCATTCGTAATTTATTTATTTTAATATTGTTAAACATTTGGAGGATATGATTTGCATTTTTATTTTCTTTTATGTTATTTTGTAGTTGATAAGTATGTTTTAGAAATTTGGTAGAACATGCTACCTGGTGGGTGTTACCAGGACTATGTGCGCACCAGTGTGAATATATGAGTTGGCCAATGGTTGATTATGAGCCCTAGTTGAGTGAGGCTCTCTAGGCAGGATTGAAGTTGAACCTTAGTTGAGTAAGACTCTCTGGGCATATATATTTTACTAGTTGGACCCTAGTTGAGCTTGCTCTCTGGGCGCCACTAAATAATTATTATAAAAGACCGACTATAGTTGGACCCTGGTTGAGTTGCTCTCTAAGACCAATAGTCATTTGGATTAAGAGAGCCGAAAGGCTAATAGAATTGAGGTTTAGGGTTCTACCATGTTTTCCATCAAAGATTTTGATTTATATAATTTTCTTATCAGTGGTTTTGTATTAAGGTTTTATTTATTATAATTATTATTGTTGTATGAGTTACTTTATTATAAGTTAAGGGGATATACAAAACCATTTTTATAAAATACCTTTCAGGAAGGTGTATATACATATATCTATATATATA
>CATIWM010546243.1:0-39804 GCA_949671775.1 Mallotus repandus | reverse complement strand
TCGTATATATATATATATATTTATTTATTTAAGGTAATGGTTATCTTAAATAAATAGAAAATATATTTCTGTTTTGGTATTTAAATCAAATTAGAATTAAAAGTGGCATATACCAAAAGGGCGTTTTGGTAAGTGAAACCCTAATTGAGAAATTTATAAATATATCATGTTCTTTAGGGTTTCATATACGTTTTATATATGTCTATCACTTCAGCGACCCAAAATTCGTTGTTCTCTCCCTTTTGAGAAAATGAAGCATAGAGTTCTTTTATTCTTGATTTTGTGAGACAATTAAGAAGGTGCTAGCACACATAGATTCATTTTTGATCAAGGGTTGTTTGTGTGGATACCAATAGAGGATGCATCCTTTTTGAGACATCTTAATCTGATCAAAGAAAGCAAAAAGTTCAAGGTAAGGTGCCACCGGTGTGAACCTCCTCTCTCCCTTCCAGTAATCTAGCCTCTACTTGTGTTTGTGGTAAGGTTTTAGAAACCCTAAATTAAATAAGTTAATCAAATTATGTGGATCTTGATTAGGGTGTGTGATACAAATTTTAAATTTTCACTACATTTAGTATCACGAAACCTAACAATATTATTATTATTATTTTTATTATTTAAGGTCTTACTCTTTTATTAATTAATACAATGATGGATGATTTAATTGCATGCATACAATGTGCTAGGACTAATAACCAAAAGTTTATTACACTTCAAGAAATATCAAACTATGCAGGTGCTGGGAGTTCACCCCACAGTGCTACTAAATTGGCTAGCAATAACGTGGTTAAAGTTGTGGTCAATTTCATTTGGCAAGCCACTGTGCCCTGTTATGCTCATCAGGAGGTTGATCTCTAGATTTTATGCTGCCTGCTAGCTAAATATCTGCTAGTCTTTTCACATGAGTAGTACTATAAATAAGCTAGTATTTCACTAAATGTACTCAAATTGGCAATTAATTCTGCACTGGCAATGAATTTAAGCTATTGTACAGTGTGTTGTGCGTTAATTGCAATGCAAAATCGTAATTATATAGGTCGTGACAAGTAATAAAGTGGAGAGTAGAGTATCATTCCCATGAGGATTGTTGATTAATCACCTATTAGTTCTAATTAATGTTGTTTAAATCTTCCTAATTTAATTTAAATGAAAACTATGACTAAAGTAAAACAACAAGCAAATTAAATAGTGACTAGGTAAATAATGGGGAAAGGAAATCAATATCAAAGCAATGTTATTGGAAGATTGAACACCACATTATCATCAAGCTAATGAGTAGATCTACTTAAATTAATTGCATATCTCAGGTTTTTATAAGTCATTGAGCACTCTCTCTCAAGTAATGCTCAACTCAACATGTAAGAATCAATTGAAATTTAAAGTTATGGCTTAACTCTCATCTTCACTATAAAAATAAGTTAAAATCAAGCATGTAAGGCATTAAGTAAACCCAAATGAGAATTAGATTTAGTTAAGCTTTCTCAAGTCATTAACCAACCCAATTTGTGTTTGTGAGTCTATTAGAACTATCATTTCTCAATGTATAGATCTAAACAAAAGATGTATTTGGGCAAAATGTGACATTCAACAAGCACAATAAACATAATATACAATATAAGAAAAGTGAGATGTATCACATTAACTTAAATCAAATGAGTCTTAAAATCCCAACAATCTTAAGAAACTAGCCAAACATGGCTTCTAAATTCATTGTTCAATCACAATACAACCTAAATGATTAACAAAATTATATGAAAAAGTGGAGAAAGGATAAAGAGAAGTTATCAATAAGCTTTAAGATCTTCAATAGTGGTCTCATTTTCAAGCTTCTTTTTAATCCTCTTTCTCTCACTTGGGTGTATTGGTTCTTGGCTCTCCAAAAAAAATTGTGGCTCTTGTCCATTTATACCTCATTTTAGAACATCCTTTCATATTCCTCCAGATTTTCTCTTAAAAATGTACATCTCAGCATGTTCCTTAGCTCGAATCGATCTTCCTACGATCGTACATCAAGCCGCAATCGCGCTAAAGGGGCTATCTATGAAGGAATAGTGATCGATGTGTTGTTGCACTCGCTATAGAAGGCTGTGGTATTAGGACTCCTTGATCATTACGCTCCCGTGACCACCACAGAACCTTGGAATTGACTTATCGCGCTTTAAGCCGCAATCGTAACAAAGGCTAAACTTTGTTTTTTTTGCTCTGCTCTTCTTCTCCTTTTTATGCTCCTTTGGACATCAACCACCTCCAAATCCTTCTTTTCCATGAGAAATAAAACAAAACATAAAATTATCTATTTCTATAACTAAACTGAACCAAATGCAACCTAAATCCTAAAATGTATGCTTAAATGAATTCTAAAACTATATGCAATTTAGCACCAACATTGTGTTGAATAGATTTCTATCCAGGTTTGCTTTTTTTTTAAAAAAGATGTTGATATATGTTTGAGTTTGCAATATGTAGTGGCTTGCAAAACAACAATTTTTTTTTAATATTTTTACCTTCTGCTTAGAATGGAGAAAAATAAGGAGGGAAGGAAAATAAAGGGAGAAAATAAGAGAGAAAAATCATTTTTTCATGTTTGGAGAAAGAAACAAAAATTGAAGAGGAAAAAAAACATACTTATTTTCCACTCAAAATTGTCTCTTTAAAATTGAGAGAAAGTGTAAGAAAAAAGAACAAAAATAAAAACTAAATATAATTTAAGTTTTAGAGTACAAAGATTAAAATAATAATTCAAAATTCATCCATTTTTTTCTCTTTTATTTTTATTTTTCCTCAATCCAAATATAAGGAAAAATACATGAAAGAAAATAATATTTTTTTCATTCACATTTTTTGCTCTTTATTTCTATCCATATTTTCCTTCATTTCCAAATATAGATAAAATTTTTTAATGCCTATAAAAATAAGAAAGTAAAATAATAATGTTTACAGATCATGATGGAACTCTTTATGTTATAATCTGTAATACAAAATAGGAAAAACCATACTTTTGGTCCCTTAACTTTTCGCATTTTTTTCATTGAGTCCTCCAATTTCAATTTGACACTATTTCGTCCCTTGGCTTTTATTTTCAACCACATTGAGGACAAAAAAAAGCCCTGGTGAAATTGAAAACAGAAGTTGTTATCTTCATTAACAGCTAGGATTCCTTTGCCACGTCAACGCCGCGTCCATGCTCGCCACGTGGAAGACATGCTGAAGCTTCTCATGGAAGCTTAGATGAAACAGAGTCATTTTAGCTTTTTTTTAAACATCCTTCTATGAAATGGTGATGTTCTCCTGTTTTCCAAAAAAAAAAATGGTCTTGTTCTCCTGTTCTTCGTCAAGCTCAGAGTTTGAAGTTAAGGAGAGACTGACATAATGTGAAATCGCCTTTGAATAATAAAGTTGCATTCGATACAAATAATGAAATTGAAGCTTGTTAACACCAAAAATTTCAAAAAGTGTAGAGATCTGTGAAAGATAGAGACTTGTGAATGTTCGAAGCAGTGAAAAAAGCAAAAAGTGCTGAGTGTGGGGTTAATGTGTAAGGGATTCTAGCAACAAGGGAAACAAATTATTTTTTTCAGTCTCTTATCGACAAAAAAAGAACAAGTAAGTGCTTATTTTCTCTGCATGTGGTCCCTGTTTTGTATGGTGTGTAGTAAGATATTAACACCATTATCTTGTAAACTGTAAAGAAAATGATTTTTTTATTAAGGTGTTAGATCCATGTGGTCCCTGGTACAAGAAAATGGAAATTTTGAGAAATATGAGAGGACATGAATGTCAATCAATGCATGTTGCATATTTGGTTAGATTTACTTTGGTTGCTGCAAATTTTAATGATATGTTTTTGTTTTATGACAGTATGTGTACAACTTATTTGTCACTCGTTATTCATTATGGTGGGAAGTTTGAAAAGGAAAGTGGTATTAAGTATGTTAGTGGTAGGGAGAAACTAGTAGATGACATGTTAGACATAGATCCACTATCATATCCAACCGTTATTTTGTATATTAAGGAGGATATTGGCTACCAGTCAATAGGTGGGCTTTATTTTAAATGCAATGAAGAGTTTGTGCTTGTGTTAAATGATGCTTCCTTATTAGCTAGATGTAAAAACTTGCATGACGGAGATGTATTGGAGTTCTACATAGCTCATGATGAAAGCAGTCATGTAGAATAGAATCAGATAAGAGAGGACTTGATTAATTTAAATAAGAGTGAGGATGGTGATAATGAAGGTTATGAAGGGTATGAGCAGACGCATACTAGTTATGATAATTTATGTATTGATGTGGGTTGCTTAACTGAGGAAGAACAAGAGGAGTTGCAGGTTTCCAGAAAGAAAGTCAGGAAATTTAATAAAAGAAATAGAAGTCTTTGCAATCAACAAAAGCAATATGATGATGGTAATGCAGGTGATAATGAGGTAGAGGCAAATACAGCTAATGAGGAGGGTGTTTTTGATGTTCATGTTGAAGGGGATGAAGTTTTAGGTATTAATGATGATGTTGATACAGATAATTATGACATTGGAAGTGTTTATTATGACTTTGATGAACTGGGTAGCTATTATAGTGACACAGATGAGGAGGAAGCTTAAAGGAAGCAAACCACAAAGATTTTATTTGATGGCGAAGCATTAATACCTGTTTTTTTGTCTTGGAATGGTATTTGTAAATGTGAAGCAGGTTAGAAAGGCAATTGCAAAGTACTCAATTATGAAAGGACTCGAAGTTCATTTAGTAAAAAATGATAATAAAAGAATCAGAGCTAAGTGTAAGGATGGTTGTCCTTGGGTGTTACTAATCAGCAAAGATAAGATTGAAGACACTTGGAAAGTTAAAACATACAACCCAAAGCATCAATGCAGGAGGGACAATAAAAACAGAATGGTGAGAAGCAGATATTTGGCCAAGCACTACAGAGAGAGGATAATGCTTATGCTACATATCAAGCTGGCAGATTTCAAGAAGATGGTGAAGGTGGAATTGAGGCTGAAGATTAGTATGATAGTGTGCCATAATACAAAGAAAAAGATAGTGAATTATCTCATGGGTACCTATAGAGATGATTATGTAGAAGTTATCAAAGAGAGCAATCCAGGAACAACATGTTTGGTCAAAGCTTGTAAAAATGAAGAAACTGGGGAGAACAAGTTTGTAAGGTTTTATGTGTGTTTTAATGCTTGCAAGCAAGGGTGGGTGGCTAGATGTCGACCTGTTATAGGTTTAGATGGATGTTTCTTGAAGGGAGTGTGTAAAGGGCAACTATTATGTGCAATAGGCAAAGATGAAAACAATCAAATGTACCCTATTGGTTGGGCAGTAGTTGCAATTAAGAATAAAAAAAATTGGGGTTGGTTTTTGAAGTGTTTGAAACATGATTTACCATTGGGGGATGGAGATAACTATATTTTAATTTCTGACATGCAAAAGGTACATTTAATGAGTTATTTTATTTTTGAATGTTTATGTCTTTTGTTTTTAATAAATATATCTTTAATTATACTTTATATTTAACTAATATTTCTATGTTTGAATGTTTAACTATTGTAGTTAACTATTATATGTTTAAATATTATATTTAACTATTATATATATCTTTGAATGTTTTTTAGGGCTTGCTTAGTGCTATTGAAGAGCACTTGCCTAATGTGGAACATCGAAGGTGTGCACGACATATAGATGATGCGTGGGCTAAGAAGTGGAGAGGAAAAAAATGAAAAGTTGCTTTTTGGAACTGTGTAAAAAACACTTTCAAGGAAAGGTTGAAGCTGAACTTGGAGGAGCTTAATAAGCTTGGTGACAACATTGTTGAAGATGTTCTTGAGTATCCCGTTCATACTTGGACAAGAGCCTACTTCAAAACAACATCATATTGTGAGTCTGTAGACAACAACATGTCAGAGATGTTTAATGGTTGGATACTAGAAGCACGATGCAAACTGATAATAATGATGTTGGAAGATATTCGAGTTAAATGCATGAAGAGAATTCCTATGAAGAGAAGGTTTGTTAACACTTGGAGATCAAACATATCACCAAGGGCTTATGAGAAGCTTGAGAAGAATAAGCTTCATTCACATTCATGGCATAGGACATGGAATGGTGATGATGGTTATGAGGTCCTCAATATTTATAACCCTTTCGAGCAGCATGCTGTGAGTCTAAAAAATAACACTTGTAGCTGCAGGGAATAGGACTTATGTGGGATCCCTTGCCAACATGCTATTGCAGCTATCTATAGTGCAAAGGAAGAACTTGAAGAGTTTGTGTCTAAGTGGTATAGAAAGGACACATACATTAAGAGCTATCAATTCTGCTTCCAACCAACAAAGGGAAGAATGTTGTTGCCTAAGACAGGTAAAGAAGTGATTGCCCCACCTGTTGTAAGAAGGATGCCTGGTAGACCTAAGCTGAATAGGAAGAAAGACAAAGATGAGCCAAAAAAGATTAGGAAGTTATTAAAGTATGGTCAAATTATAACATGTAGACTGTGTAAAACTCCCGACCATAACATTCGAGGCTGCCCACAGAGATCATCACAGGTTCTCCTATACTTACATAACTGAAGCTATTAACTTAATTTGGTTGATTGCTTATTGAAGTCTTGAATGAACACTTGAATGTTTTTTTTCAGGCAACAAATGAAAAAGGCAAAGCCACCATGGACAATGAAACAGAAGCAGCAAAAGGAAAATGGCAAACTCAGCAGCAAAAGAACAAGGCAAAAGAGGTAGATATTAATCCAACAGCTAAATTGTTAACTCAATTCTTAAAGCCAAAGAAGAAAAGGACATCATCATCTCAAACTCCAGCTGGTGATATACAAAAGCTAAAAAAAAGTGCAAAGGGAACATCATTCAGTCAATCTGAAATTGATTTCCCTGCCCATAAGGAAGCCAACGTCATATCATTCAGAAAACATCAAGAAGCTAGTGCTCGGGCTTTTAGAGAACATCAAGAGAAAATTGTAAGGGAGTTTGCAGGATTCATGGAGCAAAGAAGATTGAACAAGATTGCACAATGGAGTAGTAGTTCAGCACAGGGGAAAATAAATGCACAAACTGGTAATGCTGGTTTAAATGTAAGTTCTTACTAAGATTGTGCTTAATGATAATTTGGCATCTTGTGTTTAATGATATTATGATTAATGAAGGTGTGGCATGTATGTGCTTAATGATATTGTGCTGGTTTGTGCATCTTGTAGCATGGAACAAATAGTAACAATGTCTTATTTAGTGGATATAAAAGCTGTTCTCAGCCAGTTGAAAATACAAAGTCAGAAGGCAAGCAAGTGAATGCCGAATCAAGTAAAGATTTAGGATTTAGAGCTCGAGGTTTACAGTGGAAAGGAAAATCTGCAGTTACCACTCGTTAACTTCAGGCTAAAAAAATGCATAAGGAAAGGCTTAGACGCAATAAAGTTACTGAAAATAGCACACAATAGACGTATCCAATTATAGGCAATGGTACAACTGGATGTAATTATCTTAATGGTGTTTGATATATAAGCATTAAGACTCATGTTAAGTTCATTAAGTGGGATGTATCAATCTGAAATGCATAGTTTAATTTTGTCAAGCAGTATGCTGCTTAGCATTAGCTTTGTACTACCTTTGGACTAGGTTTTGAACTAGCTTATATAATATATGATCGTTATATAATATGTCTTTGCCTTTGTGATTGTTTGCCTTAGTCATATATGTCTTTGCAGCTGTTATTTCTTACAAATTATAGGTATTGATCTTATTGTTTCTTACAATTTTTTAGGTAAAGAACCTGAAAGTTACTTAGTGATGTATAATGTCACAGGATGCTATTGCAAATATGTATGATCAAACATTCAAAGCAAAACACATAATTAAGCATGCTAGCAATTGACGGATAAGGCTTGATAGCCAAATTAGTTCTTAACAACACAAACACAAATTTAGGTTCCTAATAACACAAACACCTTAAAGGTTCTTAACAACTTCAGTTCACAAAATAACACAACACTGCATAGGCTAAGATAAGTCACAACAACTGAAATAACACTGCATGCTTTCTTAACATCAACAACTAATCTTCATGGATTAGTTTTTTCATAGCTTCCTTTAATGCCTTCAACCCTTGCACAACCGATGTTTCATCAATCTTAGCCGCTTGTTTTCGTAGTGCTTCAAGCTTAACCTCCATTGCAATAGCATCAGCAACACTAGCCCTTTGATTCAACCAATTGAGTCTGAACACCTCAGACCTAAGCTCACGTTCCTGGCACTTAAGAGTCCACAACATTTTTTTTATGTGATATGCATATATTGAATCATGCCACTTGAAAAAAGTGCATTAGTTCTCCTATCATGAATGCGAACAAATAATTAAATTAAAATTCATAATAATTAATTCATTAAATTCAAAAGCAATAAACAAGTGCACTATTTCTCTTAGCATTAATCATTTACATCAATTTCTAAACCATGAATGTCAATCAATTCTCATCACTTCTCAAGATAGTTTTAAAACATTTATAAGCTTCGATCATTACCGACTATATCATTATGACTATTATGTTTAATATTTCTAACATTTTTTTTCATTTTTGTGTTGGAAATTTTAACATTCAATATGAACTTTTAACATTCAACTATTCATGTACAGTAAATAGTTGAAAATTCCTCAATTTAAACTCTAAACTTACTGGATTAGGATTTACACAGCGGAAAAAATGTCTTCCAAGATTCCTTTCTGTCCATGATACCATCATTCGAGCAAAATGGCCACAACGACACTTGATATAATGTTGAATCCTTTGTTCGTCTTCATATGGCTCCTCATATCCTTCGTTCACATTCACCATTTGGCTCAAAATTTTACAGATTTAAGAAGATAATATGAAAAGATTGGCTATTAGGTTTTCTGCTACTAAGGTTAGTCAATTTCAGAAACCAATTCTCCATTTCTTCTTTTATATACACACGAGAAGCTTCAACATGTCTTCCACATGGCAGGCATGGACGTGGCGTTGACGTGGCAAAGGAAGCCTAGCTGTTAATGAAGTTAACAACTTCCGTTTTCAATTTCACCAGGGCGTTTTTTTTGTCCTCAATGTGGTTGAAAATAAAAGCCAAAAGATGAGATAGTGTCAAATTAAAATTGAAGGACTCAATGAAAAAAACGTAAAAAGTTAAGGGACCAAAAATATAATTTTTCCAGCAAAATATTATCTTTTAATGATAATATAGTGGCGTATTATATTATCAATGCGAGCACCACTTCAATTTTAAAAATATAAAATTAAAAAATCAAAGTGATTGATTGACAAAACATTTAGGTTTCGTGATTCCAACCTAGAAAAATGTATGTGTTTATGATTTTGTTTGATGTTCTATTACCAACATAGAAGTGGTTACCTTTCAAAAAAAAAAAAACATATTAGTGGTTAAATATTCCAGAGTTTAAGATCTCCAAAGTGAAATCTTTATTTCATAAATATTTTATTTTAAATTTTAATAGTGTAAAAAATTAATAATATTTTGTTTTAGTCATAATAAATGGATTCAACTCCATGAGAATATAAGTTGGAGATATAAAATCAATAACCAATTGAAAGGACTTGTTTATGTTAAATTAGTTGTCAAAAAAATATTTATTATTATCGTGGTTTTATCTAAATTGAATATAATTATTTAGAGTGTAATGGACAATAACTGGATTAATTAGAGTGTAACAGTGCTTTAAATACTAATAGTTTAAAAAAAGAAATATAAATGTATAAAACTAAATTTGAGAGATCTAAATTTAAGAAATGTGAAATTCTTTTTTAGATGATGATTTGTGTAGCAAATTACGACATTATGATTACTATATGATAAATTTTCTTAAAAAAAAAATATTTTTTTGAGATATTACATAAAAACTCTCAACCGTTGGAGATACTTTCAAATAAAATTTTATCTAATTTTTTCTTTCACATAAAACTATAACCTTTAAAATGTTATAAAAAAAAGTTTTCATTCGATGATTGTATTGGTAATACTGAGTTTTTTTTGTTAAAATTTTATATATCTAGTATGCTAAGTTGAAATTTTATATACCTAGTATGCTGAGTTTTTTCTTGTAATAACTAAATTGCACTTTTATCTGTCTAAATAGCCTGCTAATCCAAAGTGAAACACTCAATTATAGGCGAGAAAATATCAATTTGGAGGTAAATGCATCAGTTTCATCTTCTCTTACCAGTACAGTCATCCAAGTGGACTCCATAGATAAAAAAAAAAAATTCATCTTCTGTTATCAGTACAATCATTTAAAGAATTTTTTTAATAAGGTTTTAAAAGTTGTGATTTTATTAAAAAAAAAAAAATTAAATTAAATTTTTTTTGAAAGTATCCAAAAATTAGAATTTTTTTATATAATTTCCCCTATTTTTTTTTTATCCCAAATACAAAAAGTCAATCAAATAGAAAGAAAACTTTTTAAAAATCGCTACTAACTGTGCTACAATTTACGGTAATAGTTCACAAAACATCATCATTTTTTACATCACAGCTCGTTCTGAAAGCGTATAGCACAACCCATAAAGGTTTTGTCGGCACGCTCATGAAATATATTAATATTGTCCGTCCAAATGTAATGATATAACAATAAGATCAAATCCGTGGATTGAAATTGTGGCACTTGCCCCACTACTGAACCTTAAAAT
Source organism: Mallotus repandus (assembly GCA_949671775.1). Taxonomy (NCBI): domain Eukaryota; kingdom Viridiplantae; phylum Streptophyta; class Magnoliopsida; order Malpighiales; family Euphorbiaceae; genus Mallotus; species Mallotus repandus. The sequence continues at coordinate 29,121 of CATIWM010546243.1, read as the reverse complement.
GTTAAAATTACAAAACTCTTCGTAATTAATGATTAATAGAATAATAATTTTTAAAAAAAATTAAATTGAAAGTGATGTGGTTCTCTTTTTTTTTTTTTTCACTTGTTTGTATTTTATTTAAAAGTTTGTAATACATAAAATTAATAATATAAAGTAATTTAGATACTTAATCAATAGCTAAAATATATTATATTTTGTTTTTTTTTTTCACGAATGCAGTATTTTAATACAACATGATCATAATATAATAAAATAACAAGTTAAATTTAAAACTCAACAGAAAAAAATTAAAATATCAAAACAAAAAATATATTTAAATGAGAATGTATAGATAAATGTGTAGATATTATAATAAATTTAAGGAATTATTATAAATTAAGTGTCTCAATTTTTGTGATTTTTTTATTTGAATGTCTGAATTTTTTTTTTTTTACAATTAAGTATCTGAACTTTAGAAAAACATATCAATATAGTGTCTTCAGCAGTTTTAATGTTTACTGTGTGCTGAGTCAGATTAAATATGACCCACTTTTATCCCAATTATGAGTCATATTGTATGCCACGTGTATTGTATTATTTAAAAAATAAAATTAACCTTAGTAAAGATTATAAATTGATAAAAATAACTTTAACATTAACTTCTGCCACAAACATTAAGGGTGACTGAATAAGTATAATTTTGTTCTTTAAATAATGTAACACCTGTGGCAAATGATTTGGTTAAAATGATTGGGATAAAAGTAAATCCCGTTTAATCTGACTGAGCACCCAGTTAACATTAAATCGGTTGAAAACACTACATTGGTATATTTTTTCAAAGTTCAGATACTTGATTGCAAAAAAAAAAAAAAATTTAGACATTTAAATAGAAAAACTACAAAAGTTGAGACACCAAATTTATAATTTTTTTAAAATTTAATATATATTATAATTTTAATAATAAAATATAATATATTCTGATCAAATAATTTTTTCAATTTTTTATACGTTAGAAATATATGTTTTTATTTGGAAACAAGTTTAACAAAGATGATAAATTTATGAAACTTTTATCTATCTATTTTTTTTTTGAAAAATTATAGAAAGATAACTTAGTTTCTTAAAATTATTAAATTTATTAATTTATAAAAATATAAAATAGAATACAAAAAATAAAGAGACAATTACAATCAACCCTTGAAGTTTATCCTAATTCACCACTCCATTCCTACATTTTTAAAAGTCAATTAATAACCCTTTTAGATTTGATTTTGTTAATTATTTCTTCTTTCTGCTAACTAAATACCTTCTAATATTTGATATTTTTATTGTAAATTTGAGGGGCTGTTTAGTTAGCGAAAGAGAAAAATAGTTAACAAAATCAAACTTCAAAAGATATTTAGTTAATTTTTAAAAATATAGAATAGACTAGTAAATTAGGACAAATTTTAGGGAGTGATTGTAATTTATCCAAAGATAAATAAACATCTATTTTATAAAAAATTTAAAAAACAAAGGTTATTTTTAAGATCGATAAAAATGAAAAAAGAAGTAAGAAGAAGAAAATATATGTGAAGAAAATATATGTGGGGACTGGGTGTCTACCCAATAATTTCGACGTGGATGAGACTTCAGTGTCTACAATCAAGTTGAGCTGCGCATCTACTACTCAGACCTTCGCTCAATAAAAATTTAGAAGTTTTTTATTTCAAGAAAAATAAAGATAAAAATTAAAATTGGATTAAATAATTCTGATTTTTAATGTTTGTTTGTTAAAATTTTACATAAAAATAAAAATGGATTTCATCATTAATGGGAATCATTCATTCTCTTTGTAGGAGTAAAAAATAATTTTTTATTCTTATAAAATCAAGTTAAATTAATTATAAATTAGTTAAAATTTTAAATATTATCATATATTATTAAAATTTATAAAATATAATATTTTTTGAGGTAATGAAATAATATATATAAATTCATAATAATTATTATTTAATATATTTTCATATATAAATAAAATTGATTGTAACTTTAATTTTCTTATAAATCAAACACTTTATTAAAATTTTTATTATATTTTCGATTTTTTTCTATTTCAATTTCAATTTCAATTTCAAGAGTATGAATTTGAGACTCTGGATAAGAATAGACAGAGAAACAGGAAAAGGCCAAGAGGACGAAGTGGGTGGAAGGAGGAGAAGCACTTAGTTCCTTAAAAAAAAAAAATTACTATTTATATTCTATATTTTAGCTTAATATACTATTTTATCTCTAATATTTTAAAAAATATTTATTCATTTCTGATATTTGTAAATTTGTGTATTATTTCATCCCTGACAAATGACTAATAAGTGTTAACTATTGCAAATGTTAGGGATAAATAAATATTTTTTTAAATATTAAGAATGAAATAGTATATTAACTCAAAATACTGGGAGCAAATATCAGTTTAAAAAAAAAGGTTCAAGTCTTAGTTTTCTTTGGACGGAAACTATATTTCAAAATAAATAAACAAATAAAGCATTTGGAGTCATTACCGCTTCCAAAAGCATTTTGGTTATTATTTTCTAGATCCAAACTAGATGCATATTTTTAGTGGTCTCACTTTTTTTTGATGATTTTTTTGAAAGACTGTTTTTTGATGATTTCATCTATATTCAAGAAGCGTATCTTGTAATAAGCTTGAAAATCTAAATAATTTGATCATGATATTTTTCTTCTAGTGTGATTTTATTACAGTTTATTTATATTTTTCTCAAATATAAATATAAATTTTATTACAAAAAATTAGAATTTTATCATCTTAATTATGAAAAATTGCTTCAATTTAGATTTTTTTTTTTATATTTTTGTATAATTAGCTTATTTTTTATAAATTATTTATACTTTATAAATATAGACTATTCTATTTATAATCAATGAAGTTATTGTTTTGGTATAAAAATTTTTAGTATTCAATAGTCATTAAGATTTCAATTAAATCTCAATTGAGTTGGATGGAACTTGTTAGACTAGAAAAAGTTACATAAAACTAATATTCAAGACTTTTTATTTAAAATAATTTAAACCTTCTTTTATTTGAATAATAAAAGTTGGTTGTAAAATTTTATTTTTACGTCGTTAAAAAAATTATTCAATCATATTAGTCAGAATTCAATGATTTTGCTAGAGTGCAAAAAAAAAAAAATCTGCCTAGGAAATTAATCGTCAGCAGCTACGGTAGCGCATGAAGTCTATAAAAAGGGCCTGAGAAGAACCCCAAGCATCATACAACTTCCTGCCTTCAAGCATTTCTCTCCCTTCATAGATCACTTAAAGCAACGGTTGTAACAAAGATGCGAGCAATGGAAATGGCCGTAGTGGTGCTTGGACTGTTGGCTATGATACAACAGTCCACGCAACTGAATTTGAAAAATCCTCTGCCTCTGTTATCCCGCGAGATCAGAGCCAGTACTGATGCTCGAGCACTTGGGCTCATTACCACTTCTGAAAGCGTTGAGAAGGCACTTATGGGGTCTGATGACTTCGTTGCCACTTCATCTGTTGATTTGTTTGGTAATCTCTTGCTACAATTGTGCTCATAAATAATTACACCTTCATATGTTTGCCTTTTTCTTTTTTTTTAAAAGCAAGCTTAGTTTTGTGTTTGGTCACATTTATGTATAGGAAGAAGATTCGTTATTGGAAGAATTCATGGAGCTAATGTTGATGGAGCTGATGTTGTGTTCGTCAGAAGCTCAGGCAATCCATCGGTACGTACGATTTAGTAATAAATTGGAGCTTGAAAACCGGCATCCGATACTATCTGACCGTACTGTTTTGTATTTATGTGTTCAGCTGCATGTTGGCATGACTGTGCAAATCATGGCTGCTAACTTCGACCTCCGAGGAATTGTTCATCTTGGACTTGCTGGAACCACAAATGATACGTTGACTGAAGGCACTGTTTCTGTACCTAGATATGTTGGCTTCACAGGGTCTATGAAATGGCTGGTATAAATTAACAATCATGCTTTCTTCTTTTTTTCAATCTTTATCAATTACATCATCGTATTGTTTTCACTAAATTTTTTTGTTTGTTTGTTGTCTGATGTTGTAAATTTAGAGCAAGGACTCGAATGTGGTAGGCGAGCTCAACATTGGAGAATACAATTCTCCACAAAATGGTGAAAATCTGTTGGGAAGTATCAAGTACCAAGAAAGTGACATTTACTACAACGGTAAAATACTTGGTCCGAGTTTTTGGATCCATCCTTCTTCACAGTGGAGACAGGTCGCTAAGAATATTCAGGTTAATAGTAATTACATTCTCTTTGTTTTCTGATATATATATAAGAGCATTTAACTTGAAGCTGCAAGCTTATATACGTTTTTCTACCGCATGCAGATCGATGGAGAGGTTGTCCATGGCTTGAATGCTTCTAGTTCCGACATATATGTGAACAACCCAGCATACAGAGAGTTCATCTTCAAGAGTTTTAAATGCGCTACAGTTGACACTGCCAGTGCTGCTGCTGGATTTGTAATTACCTTTATAATTGTTAAAATTTGTTGTATAATAGCGGTAAATTAATTAAATAAATAATGAAATGATGCATGATTTTAATTTGCAGGGAGCAAAAAACAATAAACTGAGGTTCATTTCCTTCGTTGGAATATCAAACAAGGCAGGTGGTGGGAGATCACCCTCCAACGCTAAACAATTGGCCAGCGAGAATGTTGTGGCTGCTGTAGCTAACTTCATTCTGCAGCTCACTATGCCTCGTTGTGCCTGTGGAGCTATAGATCAGTAGACCATCTTGTGTATCAAATAACAGCCAGCTGCTGGTCTTCGCTATGTAATAAATAATAATAAGCCTTTTTGTAAATGCACTTCGATGGGTGCTACTGGCAATGAACTACTGTGGTCTTTTTATATCTATCTCTTTTGATCTGTATCTCTCTTTTAACTTTAAGAAACAAAATAAATGAATCTACTCTCTTGAGTTGGGTGGTTGTAAACAAGTCAAATTGCTCGCGAGTAGCTATATGTTTGACTAGATAAAAACTTGTTCGAACTTATATATTGAAAGTTGTTTAATAAATAAACCGAATTTAAATTATATATAAAGTTTGACTCATAAAACTCATGAATAAACTTGAATAGAAGCTCATACGTCATTAATTTTAATATTTAATAATTTAATAAATTATTTTTATTAAATAATTTATTTTTAATTTTTAATGTATACTTTTAATTTATAGTTTATATTTTTTAAATTTTTTTAGACTCGTTTAAGTTCGTAAATATTAAGTGTCATAGCGAACTCAGCTCGATTATATACGAATAAAGACCGATGTAGCCAAAACTCAGCTGGACACCCCTACTTTTGTGTCCATATCAAAGGAATTTTACTTTCTAACAGAATTTATCCTATATTTAATTTGGATTCATAAAAACTCTTATAACAATATCGAAAGTTATTATACCAATAAAAAGAAGTTTATCGTGATATATTATAATTAGGACAGTGTTACCATATGACCAAAAAAAAAAAAAAAAGAAATTGCACATTTACCCTTATGATACTGGAGAAAAATTATAGGAGTGTTTTAGTAAATTACCGCAATCCGCAACTTGTGACACAAAATTTAACCTTTTTTTGTGGCCAATGGAAATTCATTAACTTAAAGAAGAGAATATAGTTCATCTGGGACATTCATAAACCAGTCATAGATAGCTTATCATCTACAACAGTTTTTGCTATCCAATCCGCTGCTTGATTACATGATCTATTAGTTCAACAAAAAAAATACATTATCAAGAAGTTTATTTTTACACAAAATAGATTCCAAATTAGCATCAACTTCCCAAGGAAGCTGACATTTCCTTATAATCCCGTTGAAGACTTCAATAAAGTCAGTCTCAAAAATATAATTTCTGCAGTCTTTCTCAACAGCCGTTAGAAAAGCTTCAGCTTCAGCTTTCAATGGAGAAGACACATGGATCAAAATTTTACCTTTATAATTAATTTTCAAGGTTCTGCAATCACTAAATACCTAACGCTAAAAAAATAAAAAAACTGAGCATCTGAACAGATGTATTTGCTAGTCATCTTATGTTGCTACTAAATCATTATTTGGTGGGTCAACATTCCAACTTTATAAATATATTTTAATTTTTAAAATTTCATAAGAATTTCACAATTTGTAGTTTTAACATGATTTCCACATTTTATTTAAACTTAAAAAAAAACTACAAATGTATTTTTGATGAAAAAGCAAATTCTGCTAAAATTATAAATAATTAGTCAAATTGCAACATTTTTTTTTGTCAAGTTCTAAGAAAATAAAATGAACTAGTTTAGATCTCCTACATTGCAAGTTATATAACATAATAATAAATAAAAATTAAAAATTAAAAATTAAAATAATAACAAATAAAATATGAAAAGTCACAAAATATAGATAATTAATGATTCATGGAGTAGACTTCATTTATGACTCTCTCTCCTTTAAATTTTTTTATTGTGACTAATAACTGTTTTAATTAATCATTAATAAAAATATAATATAATATAAAAATTCAAAAAAATTAGAAATAAAAGCTTTGGATGAAAAAATATGTCCCAAGTGGAAAATTTTGTATCCTTTATATATATTTTATACACATGTGCAAATAAATTTAAAATTAAGTAATTTTTTCTACCAACATTATCCTCACGTGCTATTATCTAATATTATAATTCAATTAAAATAATTAAGAAAAAAAAGAAAAATAAATAGAAACAGAAAATATAATTATTTTTCATGCTAAAAAATAATTAAAAAAATATAATTCTAAGAGTAAAAATAAAAAAATAAAAAAAACTGTAATTTACATAATTAATATTAAATTTTTTTTTTATCTATACTGAGTATTTACATTTAATAAGTAATTAATTTATATATCATACATCCAACTATTCTATACGGTGTATTTAAGATTACAGTATTGTTAGTTAGGTCTACATAAAAAGTAGCTAATTTTTTTGTGGCCTGGAAATATATGAAAGGCTAAAAATGTTCCATGATTGGGCAATAGAATATAATTGTTCAGATATCAATAATTTTTCACCATAACTTTTTATTGCCATGAATTTTTTTTTTTTTTACTATTTGGCTACTTAAATATTTTACTGTAAAAATTTCTTATCCCATTAAAGAACTTTTATTTAAATATATTTTTTTAGCTAATATAAATAATTAATTTTTAACATCATAAGGGTAGAGAAAGAGGGAGTGAGAGTTTGAACTCTACTTTCCTCAAACTAAACACTTATATTTTTTATTATTTGAACTACTCGTGGGGGACAACTTTTATTTACATATAAATCTTTTTTGAGAAAACAAGAGCCTTATTTTAGGAGTAAAAAAAAAAAAAGATATAGCAAAGCAAAATGAAAGGTTGAAGAAATGATGGGTTTGTCCATCCTTGGTACCAACTTGCCATTGTGAAACTAAGAAAAATGTTACATTAGTGATAATAAAATGTAAAAAAAAAAAAAAAGTTTAAATCCATAAAATATCAATCTTTGTGCATAATAAAATTTAATTTAAAAATATTTTTATCTACCTCGAATATTTTTATATTTAATTGTTAAATTTATGGCACATCCGCTAAATATAAAATATTTACATTACAAAAACTTTTACATTATCTTTTGAATTTAAATCTCTCCACGTTCAATTTTTAATTTTAAAAGATAAAAAAAAAAACTATTAATTGTAATAAACCCCAGGTCGACAACAACTTCACTCTAAACTTTGGACTAAACTGGGCCCAAAACATAACAATCAAGAGGTAAAAAGGAAAACAACATCGGTCGCTACTTACTTAGCTAGGGTCCGGATTCTATAAAAGAGGGACCTGAATACCACACCTTGCAACATTTCTCCTTTCATCTCTTGTGTCTCGTGCATACTGTGTCCAGCCTAAATCAATGGCAGAAAGAAAGGTGTGGGCAGTGGAAATGGGGGTAGTGGTGCTTGGACTGTTGGCTATGGTCCAACAATCGATGCAACAGAATTCGAGAAACCCTTTACCTTTCTTCCGCAGGGAGATCAGAACCGATGATGCAAAAGCATTCGGACTCATTACCACTTCCGAAAGCGTTGAGAAAGCACTTAACCAGTCTGGTTTATTCGTTGCTTCTTCATATGTTGACTTGTTTGGTGATTAATCTCCATCTCTCGCTATACACATACACTTCTGTTTTGTTTTGTTTCTGGTTAATTGGCAAAATTTAACTTTTGATTACACAGGAAGAAGATTCGTCAGTGGAACAATCTATGGAGCAAGTGTTCTGTATGTCAGAACCTCAGGCAGTCCGTCCGTACGTATGATCGACTCTATATCTTTGCCTGTTCTGCTTTATAGGCTACGGATCACACTGTAACTCTACAGCGGGACGTTTGATACCATGTGACTTTGATGTTATATATGCTGTATATATGTACACAGGTGCATGTTGGTATAACTGTGCAAATCATGGCTGATTACTTCGACGTTGGAGGAATTGTACATTTTGGGCTTGCAGGAGCCACCAATGAAACCTTGAGCATAGGCTCTGTTTCCGTTCCAAAATTTGTTGGCTTCACAGGATTTTGGGAGTGGCTGGTATAAATTAACAACAAGGCTTTTGAATTATTACATCCTCCTACAGAAAACATGTTGACTTTTTTTTTTTCCATTGTTGTAAATTCAGAGCAAGGACTCGAATGTGGTAGGTGAGCTCGAGTTTGGAAACTTCAATTATCCAGAAAATGGTGAGAATTTGTTGGGCAGTATTAAGTACGACAAAATAGACATATACTACAACGGCACGCTTCAGTTTCAGAATTATTGGATCTATCCTCATTTAAGCTGGCTAGAGTATGCCTCCAAGATTGAGGTAATTAATTTAACTATAATAATTAAAATTTCTTTTGTCAGTGAGGGAATGGTCCGGTGATCATTTCTCTTCAAGATCATCAAGAGTCTCATGAGTTGGATAGTTCAAATTTTGCCTTTAATTAAGAATTGTTTTTGGGATGTATTCATGAGAGCATTTCTTGAAGCTTCGAGCTTACGTATAGAGAGATTTCTGCTGCAGATAGATTCAGTGGACATTGTTAGTGGATTGAATGCTTCTAGTTCAGACATATACGTGAACAACCCAGCATATAGAGAGTTCATTTTCAAGACTTTCAGTTGTGCTACAGTTGATATGGATAGTGCTGCAGCCGGATTGGTAAATTAATTTGTTGTATCATCGTTTAAAAAAAAAAAAAAACTTCAATTCATAAGCATAACATGCTTTGTGAATTGATTAAATGATGAATAATTTTCAGGGAGCAAAGTCGAACAAACTGAGCTTCATTTCGTTCCTCGGCATATCAAACTACGCAGGTGCTGGGAGCTCACCCTATAGCGCTGATGAATTGGCCAGCAAGAATGTTGTAGCTGCTGTAATTAACTTCATTTGGCTGGCTACAGTTCCTAGTTCAGCTCATGAAGCTGTAAATTACTAATAGTCAGCACTCTGCAGCTTGCTGGTTTTCTCTGTGGGTACTACTACTACTAAGTAAGCCTTTCTGCAAATGTACTCAAATGGGTTAATTTCCTAATGGCAATAAACTATTGTGTTGTATGCTTCATGTCTTCTCTCTCTATCTACCTGTTTATTTTTCATACCATCGTACGATGGCCATAGCACAGATTGAGAAAAAAAAAAAATCATTTTGAAAATTCTATCATTGATCCCAAACTTATTATTGATTTCATGCATTATTTAAGGGAGTTCGTACGTAGTCATATCAACTAGTCTTCTTTCATGAAGCTATACTATGCTTAGTACGTACATCTTTACATCTCCTTTAAGAAGTTGCAGGCAGTTGCTAGCAACCCTACCATTGTTTCATAGAAAATTATTGGGTAATTTAAATTAAACGAACGGATTCCAAATTTTATTTATTATAATTGAATTTCAAAATTTTAATCTATCCCTTTTAATTATCTAAATTTAATTTATATATTACAAGGAAATATTTAATATTTTTCAGTTAAATGTAATAATGTAGCGACTGAAATAACCACATCATATATTATGTCTTTATCAAGTAGAACTTGTCATAATTCAGATGAATGATTTTGCTTTCTCTGCCAAGTACGCGGCTACAATCCCTAATCTTACAGCGATTCTTTGTTTATTGTGTCGGTAGAACTTGGGCGCTCGTTATACGCAATCTTGGCTGGCCTGCGGCTGTGATCGAAGCTGAGTCTAAAATACAGCCAGAGTTTGACCCAAAAAAATGAAAAAAATGATTAATATATATATATATATAGAGGAATGAAGAGGTAAAATTATAAAAAAATACTAAGTGAAATGTAATTTTAATTTAATTGAAAATATATTTTTTATTTTAATTAAATTAATTTTTATTCTATCTCCGACAAAAATTAAATTAAAAAAAAATGATAAGATTCACGATGGTTTGAATTTGCACATATACTTTCCATTAGTTTTTTTTATGCTTAAATAAGTGCTTTTCATTTTCATTTTTTAAGTTGTCCTTATTTTTTATCATATGTTATGTCTTTATCAAGTTGAAACTGTCATAATTCATACGAATGGCCATCAACCCCTTCTTTTTCTTCTCCTTCTTCTCCACGCGCTGCTATTGTTTCTATTTCTCATCTTAGTATTTTTTAGGTGATTTTTGGCCAACAAATCTTCTTGTTTTTTTGGCATGTAATATATTTTATAGTGGATTTGAGTATAAAACTCAAATCTTTATGAATAATTTCATAGTTTTATATTCATATGTTGGCGTAGAAGTTTTTTTCCATTTTGGTGCTTTGATTCTTCTATTGAAGCAATCAAATGGCAGATTAAGGAGTTGTTAAGGTGAAAATTTGAAAAATATAGTCAGATTATACTCTGATTTGACTCCTTCAGTACATCTAAGATGCAGATGACTAATGAAAGTTTCTTCTTATTTTTATCGGAGAGAATTTTTATATTATGTGCTTATTTGTATTTTTTTTTTGTATAGTTCTTCTCTCTATGAAAATAAAGTATTTTTAGTGTTCTAATTGTACTTCCTTATATATTTTCCGGTGATGAAATGAAATTTCATCTTTTCAACCAAAAAAATTCATATGAATGGTAGAGTAGACTAGGATAAGAAACACTCTTTCATCGTTCTCTCTTCCTTTTATTTTCTCTTTACTTGGGTTGTTTCATAATAATTTTTAGGGTTATTTTAGCCATGTTTGTCTAAAAACCGCCCATTTCTTCTTCTTCTTTTTTTTTTTTGGTTTTTGTATAATTATATAAAAAATTTTAGTCATTTTTGCCATTTTACACTACTTTTAAAATTGTGGCGAATTGGTATATAAACTTTTCAATTTGTTGCAAGTCTATCCACGTTCAAAATAGTATGTGTCCATGTTGAAAATGACATGCTGATATGGTATGTATGTGCAAATTATTTGCTGAAAGTAAAGATATATTTGCAAAAAAAGATGTAAGTTAAGGATAGAAAAATTATTAATTTCTTTTTTTTTTAAATTTCGAAATCAACAAATAAATTTACACATGTATATTATGTTAGTATAGGTACATGTTATTTTGACGTGAATACATTTGTAATAAATTTAAAAATTCATATAATAATTCGCCACAATTTTAAAAATAAGATAAATTGATAAAAATAATTAAAGTTCATGGTCTTTTTTTTCTCTTTATAATTTGTTTGTTCTTAAATAACATAAACTGAAATTATAATCTTTAATCTTAGTATGTATTATTGGTTTTATTTTTTTGCAATATCTTCTATTAGACCTTTAGATCTAGTTTGATGTTATAGTTTTTTTTTTTTTTTTTGGGTTGGATTTGTCCAATGAAATATTAGATTGATAAATTTTAACTGTATAAAGGTGGGATATTAAAGAAAATTGCTAGATTAAGCTCCGGTCGTGGCTTAGTCGCATCTAAAAATTACAGAAAAACAAATGTTGACCATTAAGGATTCTTTTTAGTATTTCACTACTTAAATTCATATCATTTTTGTGCTTTCTAAAATAATTTTAGTCAAATAATATGTTTCTTTATATGTTTAAGATTGAGTTATGTGTTGTATTGTATCCGTCTATTCAATGTATGTAACTTTTTCACAACTGCATGAAATTTCATTTCTATTAAAAAAGAAAAATAGGAAATAGGACAAAAGATATAATCACTTGGATTGTCACACCATTAAATTTATTTAAATATATTAAAATATTTTCATGTGAAATATAAATTAAAATTAGATACGAATTTAAAAGAAAAAACTAAAGTTCTAGAATCAAATTACAAGAAAAAATATAAGATTTTATGAACATTTATATAATTCATCCGAAGTTTTTACTTACTTTAGGTACATTATATCTACTAGTTAGATCAGTAATTAGCATATATATATATATATATATATATATATATACATGTGTGTTCTATATTTCGGAACTTATATAACACATACAAAATATACATCATAGATCTAATACTTTGTCGTAATATTTTAAGTTGATAAAAATCTCCCCTGTTTCTTTTTTTTTTTATCTCTCTCTATTTAGCTTTCTCAAGTTCTTGAGAAAATCTTAGTGATGCTAACTACAAGGCATTAATCAATCGAGCAACTTCCAGCAGTTTTTTTTCTTCTGAAATAAGTTTAATTATTCGTGAGTTCATCTGATTTCAAGAAGTTGAAACGTTTGACTTGTTGGGAAAATAAACCCCTTACAATCCAACAAATACCTTCATTCCTTTAAATCATAACTTGAATAAAAATACTTGAAAAATAAAAGAGAGAAATACAATATTTTAACGTGAAAAACTCCAAAATGGAGAAAAATTACGGACGTTGTCAAAAGACAACCAAGAGAAAAATATTTACTATGTGAAAAATTATTACAACCACACTATAAAATACTTAACTCTCACTCAAACCCAAAAGCTCAAGTATACACCCAAGAGAATTTTTCTTTAAATTCTCTACTAGTATAACTAATAGCTTTCAATGGTACACCAAGTGGTGATTGACACATTAAACAAAGGAAACAAAAAGTTTAATTTATAACCAACTCCCTCCCTCCTTCCTTCTCTTCTTTCCAACGTGGGATAACCATCTTTTTTTTTTTATTGTATTTCATCAATCTCCATCATGATTAAAAAAAATTAAAATCAACAGCTACCTCAATAACACCATCAACTATGACAGCCATAATTCTAAAAATAAGAATTGTCATACTCCACCATAAGAGTATACACATTTGAAATTCACCAACTCCAAGAATTTTCTCCTCGGCTAGTTCATATCAAAAAATTGCTAATAAGTTATGGTGCAACTTCCACCGTTGACTTTCTAGGAAGTTCATTAGCTATCAACATCAATTCTACCACACACCTTACATTAACTGTCAACCAATGCCCGTGTGCAAACTATGGATATACTACCTATCATACATCCTTTTCCATGGCAACTCAGTTAGTAGCTATCATGCCATGATGATATATAACTTTCCTTAGAGAGAAAGTTCATCGTCTTCTTTTTCAAAGACGACCACATTAGTAGCATGACTTTTGGAGCCATTAGCCGAATTAACTCCACCATTTTTGCAATCCTTCTTTACATGTCCAGGTTGCCCACATCCACAGTAGATAATTTTCTTTTTGGAGCCTTATACTTCCCATTTCCACAAACCAACAATGCTTCACTTTCAAAAGATTTGTTCTCTCCATTTTTCAGCCTTCTTTCTTCAGAAATTAGCTTACTTGTCACTTATGAAAAATTCACATTCTCTTTCCCATATATTAAAATAGTTTGCATGTGTTCATAGGAAGGTTGAAGAGACCAGATAAGCCTCAACGCTTTATCTTCATAGATTTCAGTTCAGAAACAATCCCATTGAGTGCACTAGGATGGTTAGAAGTTTTTGTACCTTCTTCCATTTGCAATTTGTGAAATTGCTCCTTCAAATATAACCTATTTGAAAGACTTTTAGCTTGATACATTTCCTCAAACTTTTTCCAAAGCTCCTTTGTTGATGACCATCTAGCAACATTAGCAATAACATTTTTGGCTAGACAGAGACAAATCTTACTTGCTGCTCTCATGTCTAGCTCCTCCCATTCTTCTTCACTCATCTTGGATTTTCCTTTGTCTCTACTGCTGTCATCAGATTTATCTGACTGCTTTCATTCGGACAAAGAAATTGGCTTTCCCCTCAAGGCCTTATACAATCCAGACTGGATTAGTATATCCTTGACTTGTATTTGCCATAACCCTAAATTAATTCTCCCATCAAATTTTTCAATATAAAATCTGAAGCTCATTTTTGCTCAACAATGCACAGTACCTCCGTATACTTGAACAATACTTCCTACTACAGTGACCTCTCACGTGAATAATGAGTGAACAATTGTCTCTACAAAATGTACTAAGAAAGTTTCCAGGAAAGATTGGGGGGACACAAATGGTACCATTTATGTCCCAACCTCCTTAGACGATTATAGCCTTTGTGAGAAAACTTTATTGGCTGCACTTACTTATACAATACCACACTCAATAAACAGAATACCGTATTTAAAGGATCTCCAATTAGATCACAACAATTTCTAAAAAATCTTTTCTGATGTGGAAGATCGGATAAAACCGCAATCAAAGAGCATACTAAGAATTTTAAAGAATTCCTACACTGCCTTCAAACTCATTACCGAACCATCGGCTCTTATATCAATTGTTGGAAGAATAAAGCTCTTACAATCCAAAAAATACCTTCACTCCTTTAGATCACAACTTGAATAAAAATACTTGAAAAATAAAAGAGAGAAAAACATAATATTTTAACGTCGAAAACTCCAAAATGGAGAAAAACCACGGACGTTGTCAAAAAATAATAAAGAGAAAAATATTTAATATGTGAAAAATTATTACAACCACACTACAAAATATTTAACTCTCACCCAAAAGCTCAAGTATACACCAAAGAGAATTTTCTTTTAAATTCTCTACTAGTATAGCTAATAACTTTCAATGGTACACCAAGTGGTGATTGACACATTAAATAAAGGAAACAAAGAGTTTAATTTATAACCAATTCACTCCTTCCTTCTTTCTTTTTTTTCCAACGTGGGATAACCATTTTTTTTTATCATATTTCATCATGACTATCTCCTCCCTTCCAAGAATAGCTGTAAAATGCCCTCCATCCAAGACTAAATTTGATCGATGTTACTGTGTAAGCAATGCAAGTAAGGAGCACAAAATTCTAGTGGAGTATTTCCACCCAAGGAACTGAGATGGAATAAAGTAGAAGATGAGCTCGATATTAAAAGCACTGATGGGCCAATGAAGTTTCGTCACATCAGTGCTGAGAAGTTGGATCAATTGACGGAGGATATCAAGAACAGCAAGACCATGCAAAACTCCAATACTCTTCAATGTAATGTATTTCAGATTTATATAGTCTTGATGTGGTAGTGCAAGCACAATTGTGGCATAAAGGACAATCGTTACTTGATTATTCTCTTCAATATCTTGATTTTTCATTTAATTATAATTATTTGACAATTTAATATTTTGATTTTATGAATTTAAAAATGTAGGTGAAAATTAATAAATTTGTATTATTTAAATAATAAATAAATATATTTTATTTTATTAACCTGCATTATTTAAATAATAAATTTATATTATTTAATTAAAATATAAAAATAAATAATAGTTAAATTATTATAATTAAAAAATAAAAATTAAATACTTTTTTAATAAATAAAAATTTTATTTGACTAAAATTGTGAATAAAAAAATTAAATTCAACCATTATAATTAATAAAATAAAAAGAAAAAATAAATTTTTGATAAATAAAAAAGTACTTTCTTTATTTTTAAAAGTAGCTATAAAATGATATTAAAATAAAAAATGAGATTGAAAGAAAAATATTAATGAATATGCAAGTGAATGTCAATAAACCTATAGATAAAGGTTAATGAACATGTAGGTAAATATCAATGAATTTGTAGGTTCAAAGGTCAACAAACTTGCAAATAAAAATCAATGAATTAATAGGTGAAGATCAGTAAACATACATTATTTAAGTAATGAACATATATATTTTATTTTATAAACATGCATTATTTAAATAATAAACATATAAAATATAGCTAGGGTTCAAAGAATTATCATAAAATGGTAAAAAAAAATTAATAAATAAACCCAATGAAAAATTTTAAAAAATATTACATAACAATAATAATTCATGTTTTTCACCAAAAAGCCTCTGCTTCTTATATCCACATGGTATTATCTAGCTACATATATATGGCCAAGTTCTTGGATTTTGTTCTTAGCAACGTCACATGTAGGTATTAACGATGATGATGATAATGAACACATGTAGGTGCACCATCTGATAGAAGAGTGCGCGGAAGCTCTTTCTAAACATGGCAACATTCACTTCAACAGATTCAGTATATATGTTAGTGGTGTTACTGTTTTCTTCTTTATGCATCTAACAAGCCCAACAATAGCTAGCATATAGATTTGCTTCTGTTATCTTAAGATTAAATATAAGAATTTAATTAAACAGCCGAAAAAAAAAAACCCAAGACAATATTTATTAAGATGGTTTTCTGATTATATTTGTGTGTTTTGCAGTGTGGAATGAACTATGGCTCAATTTAAACAATCAAAAAACCAAAACGTAAAGGAAAAAAAAAATGTCACACTTGTGATGGACCCTATCATATATTACAATATGGAACAGAGATTCATGATATAACATAACAGTTATGACAAAGTAAGCTACCTTTTCCATATTTCCATATTCTATTTATATTTTGACATCTTTCATAAAAAAATTGATACAAGAACTTGAAATTATAAAATTTTCTATTTAAACACAACAATTTTTTGATATTTTTTACTTTAATAATTTTTTATAATTAAATATTTTATAAAATTTGTTAATTTTGAATTTAATTATTTACTTATTAAATTTAATTTAGTAAGACTTATAAAATTATGTTATCTAATTTGATTTATATTAGGTAAAATAGAAGTAGACCTAATTAAAATAGAAAAGATATATATTTTTAATAAAATTACTACTAAAATATTAATTAATTTAATTTTGTTAGAGATAAAATAAAATTTAACCTAATTAAAATTACATTTCACTAATTAACATTATTTTTATTAGAGATAAAGTAGAAGTTAACCTAATTAAAATAGAAAATATTATTTCAATTAAATTAAAATTATATTTTAATTAGTATTTTTTTTATAATTTTATCTATCCCTATATATGTATACTAATTATTTTTATTAGAGATAAAATAGAAGTTAACCTAATTAGAGTAGAAAATATTATTTCAATTACATTAGAATTATATTTTAATTAGTATTTTTATTATTATTTTACCTATCCCTACATATATATATATTTATATCAATCATTCCTTTTCATTTATTTCGATCAAATTCTGGCTGTATTTTAGAATAATAAATGAAGAAATGATGTAAAATAGCTGAGAAAGCAAAGAAGAGAGATGCCGTACCTGCTTCCACACTTGCACTTAGGATGGGCCGTGGATAAGGCCATCTTGGCCGAGGAAGAGCGTGTCGTTGTCATTCGATTTGGACATGACTGGGACGAGACCTGCATGCAGATGGATAAAGTACTGGCTTCTGTTGCGGAGAAAGTAAAGAAATTTGCTGTCATATACCTTGTAGATATCATGCAGGTACCTGATTTAATGCAATGTATGAGCTTTATGATCTATCCACAGTCATGTTCTTCTTCAGGAACAACCACATTATGATTGATCTTGGGACTGTAAATAACAACAAGATCAACTGGGCTCTCAAGGATAAGCAGGAGTTTATTGACATTGTTGAGACTGTGTATCGCGGAGCAAAGAAGGGTTGTGGTTTGGTTATTGCTCTTAAAGATTACTCCACCAAGTACCGCTACTAAAGTGTGTGGGAAAGTTATTCAGTTGATCTTGTGTTGAAAACTATATGTTTGCTCGAAAGGTTGCAGACGTGCAATGTGCTGGTTAACGTGATTTCTGTTCTAGTATACCACATTGAAACGATGTATCCCAATTTGACATGATGACTTTTATTATTGAGTCTATATCATGGCATTTTCACCTTATATTTCATCTGTACAAGATGAGTTTTAAGTTTGAACATTAAATATGTACAAGATAGGCACTTAATGAGTCTGGTTACTTTGTTGCTAGTCCATACGTTGACTTGTTTGGTAATCTCTCTTTGTTTTTTTTGGTAATCTGTGTTGTCTTTTAATTATACGTGTTATACCTTCACACTATGATGCATAAAAACTTCTTCCGGTAGATGTTTTTACGCTTTGAAAATATTTTAATACTGAAAAATTCAAAAAACTCGAAAATATTTCAGGACCATTTCTATAAATATGAAAAATTAGAAAACACATTTTTTGCTTGAAAATGAGTTTCCAACTTGAAAAATATATTTATTTAATTTTTTTCTAAATAAAAAAGGAGATAAATTAAAAAATAATTTTAAATTTTTTTAACTAAATAAAATAATTTCTATAATTATACTATTAATTGATAGAATAAATAAATTTTTTAAATATTTATATATAAAATTTATATCTATATATATTCATATATTTTTAATATTTATTTGTATACTTCTATTTTTTTTAATTTGTATATGTAGCAATTTTTATGATCTTCAAGGTCATTGTCAATGGTTGATTGGCACTTCTTCTAAGTTGCATTTTTGGAATAACAATTGGTTGGGGTATGTGATTTCAGGTAAAATTGGTGTGTCCCCTAGTCAGCGATCCACTCTTAATTCTCGGGTTAAAGATGTTTTTGTTGATGGTTCTAGGAATTTAACTCAGAGTTTTCGTAGAGCTTTTCTAGATGTTTGCCATGACATCTTGTGAATTACACCTTCCCATTCTACTAATGATGTTTTTGTTTACAGAGGTTCAGTTGATGGTCATCGTTCTTGCAAATATGCTTATAATCTTTACCGCAATCATTCTCCTAAGGTGGCTTGGGGCAAGGACTTATGGAGACACTGTTAGAGAATAAACTTGCAACGACTTGAGACTCCTCTCTTATTTTTCATACTCTTTTATTTTTCTTGCTTGTACAGTCTTCTCTCTACAAATTTTATCTTTATTTCACTTTGATCCAATGTTGATTATTCCTCCTGTACAAGTGACGTGCAATTCTTTTGATGGACAAGATGCTAGGGCATCAGTGTAACTCTCAGTATATAAATAAAATGTTTTCTTCTCAGCTGTTTTAAGAGCTGAGCTACCTCCAATATCAAGTCACAAACTTTATCTTAGTATCAGAGCGAAATGGCTAGCGTCGGCAAAGAAACAAGCGAGATAGGAAACTTCACAACCAAAGGAGAAGCATCAATTATCAAAGAAAGCAACAACACAAATGAGAAGACAATCATCTCTGGTGAACAAGCCTTCACCAAAACTTTCAGCTTGGCTGAAAATCCATTAGGATCCTATTGTGCAGTTAAGCTAAATCATGACAACTATCTATTATGGAAGAGCATGGTACTTCCAGTGATCAGAGGCAATCGACTAGAAGGATACATTACTGGTTCAAAAGTGTGCCCACCTGAGTTTATTGAAAGTAAAGTTGAAGGTTCTGAAGAAGCAGAACTCAAGGAAAATCCTAGCTATGAAGATTGGGTTGTTCATGACCAGATTCTTCTTGGCTAGTTATACAACTCTATTGATGTAGAGGTTGCATCAGAGTTAATGGCCTATGAGACATGAAAATAATTGTGGGATGCAATCAAGGATTTGTTTATCTTAAAAACTAGATCCAATGTGGTTTATTATAAAAGAGAATTTCAGAAGATGCAAAAAAGGGGTCTTAAGATGAATGACTACCTAAAAGCCATGAAGAAATTAGCAGATAATCTAACTCTTGCTAGACATCTAGTCCCTCTTGAAGATCTAATCTCACAGGTACTCACTAGTCTTGATTCTCATGAATACAACCCTGTGGTATGTCAAATACAAGAGAAAGAAGGTATCACTTGGCTTGAAATGCAAGCAAAACTTCTAAGCAATGAAAAGAGACTTAAGCAAATGAATGCAGGAATTAGTGCAATCAACTTGGGACAACCAATTGCTAACTATGCAAATAGAGGAGGAAGTAATACTGGAAGCTACAAGAGATCTCCACAAAACCAAACTCAACAATTTAGTGGCAACCAAGTTGGTGGAATAACATGGAATAATAACTCAATAGGCAACAGATCCTATAGAGGCAGAGGAAGGAACAATTACAATAGTGGAAACTCTAAACCCACATGTCAGGTGTATGGGAAACCTGGTCACACTGCAGCCTATTATTTTTATCGATTCAAAAACAGCTACATGGGCCAACCACCACCTGAACAGAGTCAATAGCACTCGCCAAGTGCATTTATTGCATCACTAGAAAAAGTGATCAGGCATGGTATGCAGATGGTGGAGCCAACAATCATATAACAAATGATGTCAAGAACTTGCAACAGAAGAATGATTACAATGGTAAAGTAATATTAATTGTTTGTAACGGTGAGAAACTTGATATACATCATACTAGAAATACTTGCTTAATAAATGGCAATAAAAAGAAATTACTGCTAAAAGACATCTTACATGTTCCCCAAATTGAGAAAAATCTACTGAGTATATCACAATTAATAGCTTGAAATGACATAGCTGTTGAGTTTAATTCTGATGGTTGTTTTGTTAAGGATAAGGTGACAAGGGAGATGCTGTTGCGGGGGAAACTTAAAGAAGGAATATACTAGATGGAATTACCACCAACTCTCTCAACTTTCAAGCCACCAAAAACTCATCCAAACTCTATCCTATCAAGTCAAAGTCCTAGTTACAGTTTATATTCCAAAGAAGATAAGTCTGTCAAGTCTAGTGAGTCAAGTAAATCTAGTCTTCGAAAGGAGTTATGACGAAAGAGAATTGGCCATCCTTCAAATAGAGTCTTAGAACTAGTTATGAAGTCTTATAACAAACGATTTCTTATTAATGAAAAATATGATTTCTGTGAGGCATGCTAATTTGGAAAATCCCACTTATTGCCTTATTCCTTACCATCTTCACGTGCAACAAAACCTTTAGAGCTTGTGCACTCTGATCTCTGGGGCCCATCTCCCATCAATTCTAGTTTTATACATAAGTATTATATACACTTCATTGATGATTTTAGAAGATACACTTGGTTATACCCATTAAAACTCAAATATGATGCCCTCTTTGTTTTCATTCAGTTCAAAAACCTTATTGAAAACCAGCTTGAACACAAAATTAAATGTCTCCAAACTGACATGGGTGGTGAATGTACCAGCTTTATTCACTTTGTAAACCAACATGGGATTGAACTCAGACATTCTTGTCCTCTCACTTCTGCTCAAAATGGTAAAGCTTAGTGAAAACATAGACATATTGTAGAGATGGGGTTAACCCTCTTAGCTCAAGCCAAAATGCCTCTTAAGTACTGGTGTGAGGCATTCCAAACTTCAGTCTTTATTATAAATAGATTACCTATACCGGTTCTTAATAACCAAACTCCTATTTTCAAAATCTACACCAAAACACCTAATTATGATTCACTTAAAACCTTTGGTTGTGCCTGCTTTCCATGTTTGAGACCATATCAGAATCACAAGTCCCAATTCCACATAACTAAGTGTGTGTTCCTCGGCTATAGTAACTTACACAAAGGATATAAATGCCTCAGTTCCACTGGTCGTATTTATATCTCGAGACATATTATTTTTAATGAAAAGGATTTCCCTTTCACTCATGGTTTCCTAAACACTAAAACTCCTGAGTCTCACACTATAATCCTATCCTTAACTCTCTCTCTCCTACCACAACTCTCAGATCGTACTAACCTGAACTATACACAAACCTTACCTCAAACTTTATCTGGTACAACTTCTAGTGCTCCTCACTCCCCTGTAGCAGCGTCAACACCTTCATCAGTTGTGTATTCTACCTCACCAATGTCTTTGATTCCTATGACACTATCATTTGAAAAGGGAAATGAGGCCCATTTTACTGATGACTCTATAATTGACGCAAATGCTAGTCCCTCATAGTGCTCTAGAAAAGACAAAGGTAACGAGAATGCTATTTCTATTGCTCATACTACATCAGATCAGTCTGATCCACTATGTCATCCAATGATTATAAGAGCAATAGATGGTATCCATAAGCCCAAGAAATTTCCATCATACTTCAAACTTTTCACTGCTATAAAGATTGAACCGACTGAACCAATAAACATTAAGGAAGCATTGAATTCAACACAATGGAAATAAGCTATGGAAGATGAAATTACTGCATTGAAGAAAAATGGTACTTAGACATTAGTTCCTCAATCACCATCATTCAACATAGTGGGAAATAAATGGGTCTTCAACGTAAAACATGACATGTACGGTAAATTTCAGAGATACAAGGCGAGACTGGTGGCAAAAGGTTTCCTTCAAACTTTTAGAGTTGACTTTAATGAAACATTTAGTCCAGTTATTGAAGCTCCAACAGTTCCGATGGTGTTGACAATAATAGTTTCAAAAAATTGGGAAGTGAGGTAATTAGACATAAACAATGCTTTCTTGAATGGAGATCTGTAAGAAGTTGTTTATATGTAAGGGGTTCATTGACAAATAAAAACCTGATCATGTATGCAGACTAAACAAGGCACTCTATGGGCTTAAGCAAGCTCCAAGAGCTTGGTTCGATAGATTAAGATTAACACTGCTAAATTGGGGGTTTAAGAACTCAAAGTGTGATTCATCACTCTTCTTTCTTGTCAGCAGCAGCCAGGTAATTCTGGTTCTCATTTATGTAGATGCTACCATTATGACTGGAAATAGTGCAATGTCCTTACAAAAATTTGTTGAGAAACTCCACAAGCTGTTTATATTGAAGGATTTGGGAGCACTACACTTATTTCTGCGTATAGAAGTTAAGAGAGATGAGACAGGTACGTATCTCACCCAGACAAGATACATTGATGAACTACTAAAGAGAGTTGGCATGGAAAACATAAAACCATGTCCAACCCCTGATGTAATTAGGAAACCATTGAGAGCTACAGATGATAAACCATTGAAAAATCCAACTCTATATAGAAGCACAATTGGGGCATTGCAATATATGACTTATACAAGACCTGATCTATCCTTTATCATTAATAAATTAAGCTAATTCCTTCAAAAGCCCACTGACAAACACTGGCAGGCAGTCAAAAGAGTTCTCAGGTATTTAAAAGGAACAAGGATTATGGGACTCCATATTAAACATAGCTCAAGACTAGCTCTACAAGGATTTTTAGATGTAGATTGGGCTTGCTGCCCTAAAGACAGAAGATCAATTGTAGGGCATTGTGTCTTCTTTAGAGATACTCTTGTGTCTTGGAGCTTTAAAAAGCAGCCTGTTGTAGTAAGATCAAGTACTGAGTTCGAATATAGAGCAATGGCTCAAGTGTCCTGTGAAATAGCCTGGCTTGAGTCACTACTAAGAGAACTCAATTTCCCTCTACCTAATCTATCAGTGACATGGTGTGATAATTTAAGTGCAAGTGCACTTGCAGCAAACCTAGTTTATCATGCTAGAACCAAACTTATAGAAGTAGATGTCCATTTTGTTCGTGATAAGGTTTTGGGAAAGAAACTTGAAGTTTGATATATGCCATCTCATGATTAAATAGCAAATTGTCTAATAAAGCCTCTATCACATTCAAGATTTCAGTTCCTAAGAGATAAACTTAGAGTTATCGAGAGTCCTCTACCACTGCCAAGTTTGAAAGGGGATGTTAGAGAATAAACTTACAACAACTTGAGACTCCTCTATTATTTTTCCTACTCTCTTATTTTTCTTACTTGTACAGTTGTCTTCTCTCTACCAAATTTTGTCTTTATTTCACTTTGATCCAATGTTGATTATTCTTCCTATACAAGCGATATGTAATTATTTTGATGGACAAGATGCTAGGGCATCAATGTAACTCTCAGTATATAAATGAAATGTTTTTTTCTCAGTTTTTTTAAGAGCTGAGCTACCTCCAATATCAAGTCACAAACTTTATCTGACATTATTTAGCACCATCTTGTATTCTCTTATGGAGAGCTTTGCTTAATAAATTACCAACTGATGATACTCTTTAGCATAAGGGAATCCACATGTTTTCATGTTGTTGTTTTTGTGCTAATAATATTACTTCTTTGGATCATGTGTTCTCTTGTTGTCAATATTGTGTGACTATATGGACTTCATTATGTAGCTTATTCTCTGTTCATATTGACATCACTCATGGATTTTGGAATCTTTTTCAGCCTGCTTGGAAAATTCAGTTAGCTCCTCAACTTTATGTTCTTTAGTGTGCTGGATTCTTTGTCGCTTTCTGGAATATCTGGTACTCTAAAAAAAAATCATATTCCATGATGAATTTCCTTCTATTACAGATGTGATTCGTCATATTTATAAGGCTATTTGCTGGATTCATCCCTATTTGCTGGATTCATCCTCCACCTGGCTGGTTAAAGATAAATATTGATGATATAGCTCATGGCACTCCTGGCGACGCAACTGGTGGTGGTATTATTCAAAATTTTTATGGGCACTCGATGGTTGCATTTACTACTCTGTTAGGTGTTCATTTTGCATTTGAAGTTGAGTTATTTGCTATGATTATTGTGGTTAATAAGGTTTCTACTATGCCTCCCCATCTAGTTTGGATTCAGAGTGATTCGACGCATGTTGTTGATCTGTTAAGGACATGCTCAACTGCTGTTCCATGGTCTATCCACCTTGCATGGGAAATTGCCTTTCGTTGCTTAATAATATGCATGTTCATGTCCCATATATGTATCGTGAGGGAAATCTGGTTGCAGACAAGCTCTCTAATATGGGACTTTCTGTGAATGGCATTACTTGGTGGCCAACTTATCATATCGAATGAAGAGATTTGATGTTTTTAGATGCCATGGGCAGATGTAATTACCATTTTTGTTAGCTTTTTTTGCCTTTGGCTTCTATTTTTCTTTCTTTCTCAAGGTTGTATTAATGTTTGTTTTATTTTTAATAATATTTTAGAGGAGTTTAGCACATGAAGTAAGGTGCTTTTGGGGTGCTAGCCTAGCTAGGATGCCAATGAGTACCATCTGATGCTATCTCTCCTCAATTTTATAAAAAAAAAATATTTACATGTTTCTATTTCTTATATTTTAAAAAAATATCCTTTCGCTGTATCCGTTTTCATATTTTTCTATTTGCTAATTTCCATTTCTGTGCTACATATCCTTTACATCATCATAAATTAGAACTTGTTAACTTCATTGCATGTTTTTGTTACATAGGAAGAAGATTAGTGAATGGAACAATTTATGGAGCTAATGTTGTGTACGTCAGAACCTTAGAGAGCCCATCGGTACAATTCCATCTGTAAAGTTATATTATAGCTTGAATTGGGGCTCGAAAACTGACATGTGATACTATTTGATCATAATGTTATATTGGTGCATGCATACATGTATATAAATCCAGGTGCATGTTGGGATAACTGTGCAAATCCTGGCTGATAACTTTAATGCTGGAGGAGTTATTTTGATCAGAATTGCTAGAGCCGCTAATGAATTGTTGAGCATAGGCATTGTTTCTATTCCCAAATGTGTTGCCTTCACAGGATTTTGGGAATGGCTGGTGAAAAAAAAAGTCACATGCTTTTTTTTTATTCATTACATCCTCTGAAAGTGTTAGTTTGATAGTTGATGATATGCTATAATTATAAATTCAAAGCAAGGACTCCAATGTAGTAGGCAAGCTCGAGCTTGGAAAATTCAATTATACAAAAAAATGGTAACAATTTGTTGGGAAGTGTTAAGTACCAGGAAATTAACATGTAACACCCTATATATATATATATATATATATATATTCACTATATAAATACCTTATGTCTTTGTTTAACATAATAATACCACCATATCATGATTAAACAAAGTCAACATATTATTTATACACATAAAAGATCATAACATTTTCATTCATATGATACATATAAGCTATATTTACATATAAATATAAAATATATCTCCCTATCAAAGTGTATGCTTATGATACAAGGAGAGAGAGTGAGTGAAGGTTTGGCTGGTGACCTTTGCTCCATTCTTTATTTACAATGCATTATGCTTCACAATGGTCACACGTCAAGGTTCACTATCTGGGAAAAATAATTGCGATTTGGAGAGTCACGATTCAATGAATATAAATATCAATTAAACTCTATAGGCACCGAAAGCAAATAGATAATATCAAAATACAGTACAAGTATGATTCATTCAAATGCAAGTGCTAATGAAATATTCATTGATTATGTTGTGGTTTGACAAGACAAATATTGCTCCCAGAATTCATGTGAACTAATTGCCATTTGATTTTGCTGGCTATCTTATAACATGTGAATTATGTGATTTTCTTTGATCATTTACATTATCCATGTGATTTGCAAATATTTTCCAAGCCGGTCACAACGTCCTCTTATATTCAAATGCAAGTGCTCAAGTGTAAATTTGCATAACAAATAGTCATTAGGATCATAACATTTGCATTTAACTTGTAGACACTTGTGTATAGACATAACCAATTAATAAACTAACTATGTACATTTGAATAGTTAAAAGGCAATTCACTTCAAATTCTTATAGAATACACATAGTCAATCAAACTACAACTCATTCATCATATGTTCACACCTATCTCAAACACACAATTTTCACCCAAAAATTTAGTTGATGCTTATACTCACCTTTTAGATGTCTAACACTCTATAGATGGCTCGTATCACCTTCTTGAGCTTTACCAATACTTTGAGATCCTAAAATATGACATATATTTGATCAATAATATGCCTATAATAAGTGCTCATACTTGGTATGCAATTAGAATATGTTCTATATATGCAAGCCTAACATTTTTGCATATTCTTTCTTATTGGACAACTTGACCTTATTAAACTTGAGAGTGAATAACTTTTTCCACACAAATATAAATTACTTGATTCTTTTTTTTTAAAAAACTAGACATACAGGATACAACATATCCAAAAATCAACTCAATATATGCTCTGTAAAATATTTGGTAAATTTTTGAATTTAGACCTGTGTTCTGCACAAAAACGGTTTGCGCAGGTCTCATTCAATTTAGACTTAGTCAAGTTATACAAGTCCAATTGCAAAACTCTTTTTCTGACACATATTTAACATATACAGAAACAAATTTAATTTTTTATACTTCATTTAATTCAGTCTTTGAGGTCCTTATATTAATTTGGGAATGCCGGACTGCCTGTAGATGTAGCAAGCAGAACTAACCCCACTCCAAGGATGATTTCTCATTATACACACATTATCTCACCAAAATGTTTTAATGGATTTTATATAACATATAAATTAACAAATCTCATGTTTAAAAATTTACTAGGCAAAAACAAGCTACTTGCAGAAGACACAATATGAACCAGTCCCATTCAATGAAGAATTTCTCATCACACACACCAAATCTCATAAAAAGATTTTATAGGGATGAAGATGAGGCATAAATCTACAAGTTTTATTTTTTGTACTTCTTTTAATTGTTCTTCTATTACTATTAAAATAAGGGTGAAAAATTCAGCCCTAAAACAAAATTTAGAGGCTATAAAATCATTTTTACATCATCACCACATGATTTCAAATAAAATTTAAACGAAAAATAATTAAATGACCAAATTAGCAGATGAAATATTAAAAATTTAAGTTTAAGAGCTTGAGAGAAAGAGAAAGAAATTAGGTTTAGATGGAAAATGAATAATGGGTTAATGTAGAGAAGAAAGTAGAGCCTTCTAGTCTCGCTACAAGACAAATCCCATAAATATCTACTATGATATTTTTTTTATCCTTATTATTATATTTTTAATCAAATATCAAGCAAAAGTTCAAATCAATCCTCCTTCTATGGAAAAGTTCAAGTAAGTCCCAAAGGTTACTTATGTAAACAAGTCAACTAGATTCAATTCCTTACATATTTTTTTTATTAACTAAAATTTCAGTTTTATGATATCTCCAAATACAACCTATATACATATACTAAAGTATACTATTGCAATGCACTTTGATAAATACAAAACAAATGAAAGGATGTGGAATTCACATAGTAAATGGAATGATATGAGATGCATATGTCAAAGAGAATTATATGCAATGCCTGCAAATTTAAATGAAATGCTTATGGTTAGGGTCAAGGATATTACATTTTTCCCCTTTTTAAGAATTTTGTCCTCAAAATTCAATACCTACGAATAAATAAGGATATTGTCGCTTCATGTTCTCCTTAATTTCCCAAGTGGCCTCTTCTTATGAATGGATCCTCCACAACACTTTAACTAATGGTATTTCTTGATTCTGTAACTGTTTTGTCTTATAACCACTGATCATTATCAATTCTTCAATATAGCTCAAATAATCGGCAAGTTCTACTTATTGATTTTTAAGGATATGTGTGGGATCATATCAATATCTTCTAAGCATACTTACATGAAACACATTATGAATTTGGGCCATTTCTAGTCGTAATGCTAACCTGTAACTTTCAAGAATTTCATATGGCCTTATGTATCAAGGACTCAACTTATCTTTTTTGCCAAATTTGATTGCTCCTTTTCATGGTAAAACTCAAAGAAACACTTTCTCACCCACTTCATATTCCATTTCCCTCCTATGCTGGTCTGCGTAGCTTTTTTGTCTATCCTGTGCTGCTTTGAGTCTACTTCTGATTAATATTACTTTATCCATTGTGTCTTGTACTATTTTAGGACCATCTAATACATACATTCCTTCTTCATCCCAATAAATAAGACTATGACACTGTAGACGGCGGGGTTTAGCGCGCGCCCAAGTTTATTGCAACCGCGACACTGTTTGAGCTCAGGGCTCTAGGGAACACACTAACCATTGTCACAAAGACATGGCGTGGAGATGAGGAGTCGCCACCCAGGGTA